>KZ308399.1:598886-720745 GCA_000376725.2 Ladona fulva
ATAAATAAAATAATTATGAAATTAAAATGAGTAACTAAATGAAATTTAAAAAAATTTTAGGCAACGAAATAAGTAAAAATCGACCAATATGAATTTATATTCTAAAATTTTAATGGAAATAAACCTCTGGCCATTACGGAGTATTTGGGTGGCCAGAAACCTGCTACTTCACAGCGCATTAAATTCTGAATACGGCCCTGCTTCCGGGCTGAATTCTCTGCAGAAAATCGCTCTTAAACTTCATAGAACTTGGGCGTACTTAAACCTGATTTTCGATCGCAATTTTTCAATTTCTACTCCTTAATTACCTCGCAATTTTCTTGGTCTTCGCTCGTTTAAGGGATCGTTCGGAAGCCTTCGCAAGATTCCGCAAAACCCCGGGGATCGAAGAGGTGGAGGTGAGTGTATATGTGGGAAGGGCGCGGGCCATTAACGAAAGCCTTTTCAAGGCGACTGAGTTAATGACTCCCCCAGATGACCACCGGAGCATAAAACGGCGCGATGGAGGGAGGGGACGAGCGTTTTATGCCTTTTAAAACTTCCATTTCGACTTTCCTCGCCTCTGCGAAGAGGGCGCTGTTTGTTTACAAATAGGACCTACGTGTGTTTGTGATGCCATCCGAATCACGGCGTGCACGGACTGCAAACGACACTTTCGCCTAATCCCGCTCTTCTGCCTCCGAATACTCTAAATGCGAGCGTTTCGCCATCGTGTTCTCTTTGTGAAAAGGATTTTCCCGGAGCATAATTATTGAAGAGAGGAAACCAATAAAATGACCAAAACGGAACGGAAACTCTTTTGCGATATGAAACGAATCTCAAAGTGATTTTATGCTCTTTACATCATCTACCTGTACTACACCTATCCATCACAACCCAAAGTTTACAAAAAAATAAATTTTAAAAATTGAGAAAGTGTACCAACTGAAAACATCTACGCCTTATCGTCGTGATACCTCGGATAACAAGTAACTAAAAAAAATAATTTGCGACGGCTGTACTTCGTGAAACGCCATACCAAGATGGGGAAGAAACAAATCCTCGTATAATGCACAGTAGAAATGAATTATTCCGACCGGTTTCGGCCTTTGACGTCATCCTTAGGTCTAGATCTAGGAGGTCAGGTATAGACTTGAGGATAAGAATAATTATTATTATTATGGTAAAGGAATCGTAAAGAAACAAGACCTCGTATGATCCACAGTAGAAATGAATTTAGAAATGAATTCCGA
Organism: Ladona fulva; assembly: GCA_000376725.2. NCBI lineage: Eukaryota > Metazoa > Arthropoda > Insecta > Odonata > Libellulidae > Ladona > Ladona fulva. The sequence goes on from KZ308399.1 coordinate 600,119, forward strand.
CTGGTTTCGGTCATAGGCGGTTCCAGCTTCTTTTGGATGGCACCACATGGGGGGGCTTGGAGACTTGCCATCCATGTTGGAGTCATCCTAATAATAATAACAATAAACGTTTATTTAATTTGGCGAATTTTAGTCCATTGAGACCACTCTTAAAATGAACTTAGTAATGACGAACACAACCATGCTCTGAACAGGAATCGAACCCGGGACCTCGGTGTTGCTAGGCTAGCATGCTAACCACTACCCCACCGAGTATACGACGTTACCAAGTGGATTGGTTAACGCAGAAAAAATGTCATTGGAACATATAGATTACATTCAAAGGTTTACAAATTTTGATTATTTTTGAGTTCAAGTAACGAATATGGATTCTGCTCGCAAATGTCTTGATGGATCTTCGCAAGTATTAACTTACACAAAAACATAAAAAAATACTTAACGCATTAAATGTATCCTATTCCTGCTGACTAAAAATATATTGTGGAATTGATTTCATGAGAAATCTACAATTGGATACTGGAAAATTGTGTTACGGCAATAGATGATTTTGGATTTCGAAAATTATTCCTGAACGAATGTTTTTCGTCAGCAGAGGTATACATTTATATATCACACTTGATCGATGCAAGAAAGATCCAAGACGTGATTGAGAATATTTACAACAATACCAAAGGAATCTATTAGAGAGAAAACCCTATATTACCACTGAAATAAATATTTAAATGCTCTTAAGGCAATAGGGGACTATCCAAGAACTCACGCGGTCATAGGATAAAACAAACCGTCATTCTGGAGCAACCACTGACTTTAGAAGAATACATATTTCAATAGCTAAGCTATAATATTCAGGGGTTAGAAGAATATAATACAACTCTAATTACTCCAGTAACTCCGACTATAATATTAATATACTTCTAACCCCCTTTAGATGATAACATAGCTTTTGAAAGACTAGGTATACTCTTCAAAACAATTATTTTTCTAGAGTGACGGTTTCCTTCATCTGGGCCCCGCTAGATCTTTGAAACATCCCACTAAGCAGTATTTTTAATCTTCATAATAGCCAAGAAGGCCTTTATAAGCCAAGGACGTTGATGCGAAAGCGCAATGAGAGAGCTATTAGGAGAAAATAACAAAATTCTTAATTTCATTATTTTTACATATTTCATAAGGGTGTGAAATATGAACCCTACGAAAGGAAATCTTTAGGAGTTAGGGCTTTTGAAATGTGGGCGTGGTATAGTCTGGAAAACTGGAAATCGATACATACGAAAAGAGAATTTGTTGTGAAAATGGTTTTAATTTAGGAATAGAAAGGAAAACTGATGATACATAAGTCGTTTCTGATATAAAGTGAGGGGTTTGTCATACGAAACAAAGGATAGTAATTCGAAAGTCAGAATATTCCATTTCTGACTGTTTTTTTAATCTGAATAAATAAATAAATAAAAGAAAGAAAAGTTAGGTAAACCAAAGTTGTGAAGATGGTAGTGGGTTAATAGATTTCATGGTAATAATTGCAAGCGCGTTTTTAAATACTTCTCAGTTATAGACAGATAAATAATAAAATCTGTAATGAATTTTATACAGCTAAAAAAATAAAGGAATATTTAAAATTTTTGTAATAAAAAATTGAAAATAATATTTCCCTGAATGAATAGGAATCTGTCAGTTATTTACAATGTTGAGTTAGTATTTGCAAACGCATCTTCGGTAGCACGATTTTAGGCAAAAATAAATGATGAAGTTAACTCACAAAAAGGTCTAATAGTAGTTAAAGTATTAACATTAAAATACTCTTAAGGTATTGATTGGTGAAGTCTTAGAATCAGCTCTTAAATATTCTCAGCTTAGTAAAATTTTGGAAAGCGACTGTCACCCTTCAATTACTGGAATCGATTGCGTGCTTTTGCAGATATAATCTATCATATAAGTACGTCCTGTTACAATGAATATTCCAATTATTCGTAAAAAAAGAAAGCGGTAAAGGTACTGAAAAAAACTGAATCGTATACAATTTGCATATATATTTCAATAGCTTATCCAGACACAACAATTCACTTTATATCTCACCAGATGTACACAATTTGAAATTTGTCAAGGATGATTCCAAGTTCAAATAAATGCCAGAAATACCTTAGTTAAAAACAATCAGCTAATCATTCAATTTATTTTTAATGAGATCCTTTTTCTTTAGGTGTAGACATATGTTGGTGAAGAGAGAACATTAAAGTCTGGCTCTTGTTCCGGCAACTAAAGTAGCACTAATTCAGAACAAAATAAAGAAAATAAACCCAAGTAGCTCAATTCATATGTATTATTCCAGTCCCTCTTTTCCTATCACATATTTGCACATACTTTTTTATGTTACTTTATGTCCACAATACAGGAGCAAAACATAAACTTTACGATCGACACTTTTACGTTCTTTTTTTCAATTTCTTTGCGCGAAAACGATACACTTGGCCTACACTTGACCGCAAACTTGCCAAGTGCGATCAGAGGAATAATAAAAGAATAATCGGCTGATGAGTCGTAATTTCAAGATAGCCAATAAATTATCGCGGAATGCCTGCACCGTTGCCGATAAACTGAGTGGTGCGATAAATTCCAAGTGTTAAAGGAATTTTATTTCGTTAGATATTTCAGCGATAAACACGAAGTATACAGGAACAATTACCTATTTTATGTCGAAAGGAAATATATTTGAGAAGCTCAAACAATATGTGCAAATATTTATCAAAAATCGCCTACAATATTTAACGAACGCGTTTGTAACGGATACCGCTTCTATCTTTGCCAATATTAAACCACCAATAATTTCGCGAATACTTAAAAAAAATAGATAACTCGCTCAAGAGTTATCTCAAGACTCGCTCAAGATCAAATAAATTACGATATCAATTTTCAGAAGTACGGAATCGCTTGAAGACTAAATATATAAGTTACGTCATTTAATATTATTTTTTATTAATTGTTGTTTAATTATTACTTTAAATTTATTTTCAGACCAGCGATTACGTGCAGAATTTCATTACTTGCGTGTGTGTTATTGCAGCAATTGGATATCCCTATAAACTAGTCTATATTACAATCCTTCTTTGCACAGAGAAAAGGACTAAATTAATTTTCCTTTAGCCGTAGATTTCTTGGTCGATTGACTCCTTCGCGATCTCTTAGAGAGTTTTCTATATCTATTTTTTTAATGATAAGCTTTCAATAAGTTATGCAACTAAGGTAATGTAGGCTAGTTTATGGTGATTATTTTTCGTCTAATTTATTAGGTGAGCCACTGTCAGGAGGTATTCTCCCATGTCTTAAAGAACTCGTATTCCCATGGGTGGGCTTCGTATCCCATACCCCCGGTTACGCCCCTCATCGGAGTCATTTTTTATTTTCCAAAGATTGCTAAACCGCGTTTCCTTAAGCATACTAAGATCAAAATTTCGGAGCAAAAATCTAAAAAAGTGACATTACCTTGGTTTAGGCAAAAAGATAAAAACAGGTGCGATTGAAAACCGACAATAGTATATATAAGAGAGATATATAAGAGAGATATATAGGGAAATAAAACCGATAAATAACCGATCTATAGAGAAATTTTTCCGTATTTTGGAGATGCGACTAATTGCTCAATTAATGGTTTGATTCAAATTCAAAGGTTAGCATAAGATACCATAACATTTTATGAACTGGAGGCCCACTGTAAATATCTTTCAAGTAAGTATATTATGCTACACAATATAGGTTATAGGATATGTCCCAGTTCTACGTGAAAGTCTGCATTCCTTCCGCCTACAAATCTGCTGACCTTCCCCTTTCATTGCCTCCATATATCACGGCAATCCGCGTTAGATTCCACGGTGCCATTTGCGTCCTAGCAATTCAGTCCATAACACGGTCACCCTCTGCTTAATCCCACAGACTTCCGATGCAGATTCCACGGATTCGTGCATGCAAAGGTCGCACTAAGGTATCGAGCAGTAGACCTTGGGCAGGAGAGGGATAACACTATTGACAAATTACGGATCTAAAATCAAAGGAGGCGGAAATATTGCAATCTCCGAAAGTTCTGGCTCAAAAGACTGAATGCGATCTGATGCAATGGTTGAACAATTATAAAAAAGCAACTTAATCTCGCGAGTGATTCAATAAGAAAAAATAGGCATGACATAGATTTCTGCCAAGTTGTAGTTTGTGAAATGCATAACTTTCAATGGGGCAAATTAAATTCAGCCCTAGAGAAACGACTATTTTACTCTCTTAAATCTCTTATTCCATTTAAAGGTTCAGTGCACATCATTTTAAGATAAGTCTTGATCCTATTTTAAAGAATAAATGACAGCAGAATTACTTTTAGTCCATGTTCTGAGAGCCTAAAATACGTTAAGATATCTCAAAATTGTGTGTTCCTATATAGAAATTCTTGAACAATTAAAAGATAACAGAAAAAATTTCAAAGTCCAACTCAGTTGAATATTTCGATTTCGCACATAAAAATACTTTAAACCGGAGTATGATCATCCTAAGAATCTGCTTCAATCCTAAGAATGAAGTAATCCCTAGAAGTAGATAGAAGTAGGTAGAATTCCCTACTCGATTACAACCAGGGCATCGCACCGGAACCGAAACGAAAACTGAAACCAAAAAAATGTCACTTCTACCAGAGTAAAAAGCAAAACCAAACCGAAAAATAAAACTGCGCTTCTGGAACATGGAGAGAAACTTTCTTAAGTGTTCTACCTTTCAGTAGGTCCATGCGCCCTAATATTCCCTATTTAAGGCCCTTTCCTTCGTTACCTGGTGACTTACCCCACCCTTAATGTCATTCAACATCTTTTGCCTCTGCCTTCCCCTCTGTCTTGTCCTCGCATTCTACCCTCAATTACAGAGTAGAACAGGTAGGTTCAACTCAATTCTTCAGCAATCCCTCTCCTCTAAATATTTGACCCACCCATTTCTTCTGTCGGTGATTAATTACTTCAATTAAAACCCTTTCCTTCCCAACCATCCCCAGCACCTTTCGTTTTTCTATCAGCCCAATTTATCTTTTCCATTCTAAGCCATACTTACATCTCAAATGCCTCCAATCTTTTGATTTCACGTTTTCGTAAGGTCCATGTTTCACACCCATATAGCAAAACACTCCATATCAAGGATTTTACCAATCTTTTCCTGATTGCTTTATCGAGACCCTTTGTCATTAATTCCTTTCGCTTCATAAAAGCTTCCTTGGCCAATGCTACTCTTTTTCGAACCTCATCTCTACTCTACCATCCCAAGATAGAACAATGCCCAAGTACGAGAATTTGTCCACCTGCTCTAGTTTTTCCCCATCCACCCCGACTGTTAACTTAGCCTTCTTTCTCTTATTGTTAATAAATCTCATTTATTTAGTTTTAATTAGGTTTACTGAACAGAAACCAAAAACTAATATTAATTCCGTTCTGATTTTGGTTAACATATAAATTGGAGAAATCCGAATGAATTTTCTTTCACACTTCAAACGAACAAAAACTATTACTTCCAGCTCCTCCTCATGAATCAAATCTCTACTGACATTGACAAACTTTAATTAAACCTTACCCTTTTGAACTTTTCCCTTGTCTCCCACTTCATTTCCTTTTACTCTCCACTACTTCTCTCACTCTTTCACACCTCTGTTCTATATTTTCTTATTTTCCAAATTTTGTAGATGAAATATCACCTTAAAAAGTCGTATGCATGTATGATCAAGGGGGTATACCCAATCCCCAGCACCCTTTCACATTGCTTAAGGTGAGTAGTCTCACAACTTTCACAACATAATAACTTGGTAAATTTTCCAATACAGTGTGGAAAATTTACCAAGTGTATCCTTCTGCAGTTAGAAAACGTTAGAAAAAACTGGTGATACTAAGGAAGAAGTAATGTTAGAATGACCGATGTTAAATTATGTACGAGTTGAGCTGTTGGGAAGAATGCAAATATTATGTTGTGAAAGTTGTGAGACTGCTCACCAATTTTACCTTCTGCAATGGCTTTCCACGAAGTCACGCCTGCTAATATCGATTTTATTTTCTAACTGCTTCGGGACGCAGGATGGAAATATCTAGAAGATAGAAAATTTAATTTAAGTTGCCAATTTTATGCGTCCTTGATACTGCGAGATAAATCAAAGAGATAGAAGGTAGAAGGATTTCATTTTTTTCCGCGAATGACAGGTGAAAGTAATTGATTAGGAAAGTAGAATAATGATACATACGTGTACCCCCTGCTGCACGCCGAAAGGCGGCTTGCAGGGTGCATATTTAACTGTAGACAAGATTTTTCTAACATTCGCTAAAGTTTCATATGATTTAAATGATTACCTAACAAGATAAATCAAGCGAATGACAAAATTAAATCCTTCGAAAAAAAGATGATGGAACTGGCTACGCGGGGGCTGGTGGAGCAAAACCAGAGCTAACACATAATTCTGAATTTTCATCGAACCGAAGCGAAAACAGATGGAAAACATTTTGATTCGATTCGTAGATTAAAATACTTCGATATTGTCAGGCGCACTGTCGGTGTGATCAGAGAGTAGGATAGCGAAACTGTTTTGCTTTCGTCAGGTATAACCTAGAACGTGCGGCATGTTTATACTCAGACTCTACTAATTACGTCTCCACTTTGTGGTATTTTATTAAAAAGAATAAGTTAAAGAACACTTACACCGTTACCAACATTATTTTAGCAACTATATACTTATATAGGATCCTGAGGACGAAGCCTACATTTGAGAACTCGAGAAGATGAAGAACATGACGATTTCGTTCTATTTTGCTGAGATAAAACAACGACTTGCTTATTGATGCTTGCAATAATAAGGGAGAATGCGATAAGATGTAAGTTATTTTATACCTATAAAAATTGAATCAAATTTAAATTTCCGATGGATTAAATATGCTATCAATGCCGAGATTTTTCTTTTTCTGGGGTTTTACAATTAATCTTTCATTAGCAAATATCAAACCGATATCGAACTTAAGAAAATTGAAAGTGATAACCAAAGGAGTTTAATTAAATAATTACAGCCGTCATGTAGAAGTACAAGATCGGGGGGCCTGTTACAAAAAATTAAGATCATACAAATCGAAAAGAAAAGTTTTCTCGCGGAATACATAGAAAAACATAAAATAGAGAGTTCCATCTTAATAATTGCCAACATACTAAAATAAAGGTCAAATATAAGTAATTATAATGATTTATATTCATTAAAATTAGTAGTGGAAAGATTTCACATTATTTGCAGGCTTCTGAGCTAAGCAGCGTGTTTTCTTCATTGATACCCCCTTTAGAGCAAAGTTCCCATCAAGACGAGGCCCTCATCTATCGCATAATTACAAATCCGCCCTTGGGTCACTGCAGGCGCTATAAAGAGTGCATTAGCATGCTCTATCCTCGAGTCAGCGACTACTTCCTAAATTTATACCGGTAACTCTTCTTAAACCACACCCTTAGATCGAAGAGTCACCTAACACAATGATCGAATACCTTCTTTTACTGCCCCGAGGGACCTCTTTTAGGACTAATGGCCACCTCTTACTACGCCCACACATTCTTTACTATCTCAGCCGCCGTTGCAAGAATTTTCCTCCGAGACAAATCTCCGAGGACATCTTTGTCTCTCCCCACCCTCATCGCGTTGCATTGTGGGAGTTCCAGAGAAGGTGAGTTATAGCAGCTGTGCTCCGACCCGCAGACACACAAATGGCCCCAACACGAATCTGCTTGCTCTCAAGTCGCTCCTACAGGGTTTGAGATAATATGCAACCACTCCGAGAAAGTGCATTCTTAAAGATAACGGGTGGAGTCCGAAGAAGTTGCTAGGGCGGGAATGACGTTTATTTGTTTGATTGGAGAAATAAAACTGTGGGAGAAGAAATGGGTGGGTGAAGCATTGAGAGGGTTGCCAAAGGAGGTCGTTTAAAGGAGGATAGATGGAGAAGCGAAAAAAATGTTGAATGATGTGGAAGGAGGAGCTCGTTAACAAGAAGGAAAAGAAAAGAAGTGGGAAAGTTTAGGGCTCGTAAACTCGCCTACAAGTACTTAACTGATGACTGGAGGCTTACGTAAATAATTTTTCTGCGTTTTCCCAGTTGTATAAGTAAGAATTTGTATTCGACAGCTGAGGTGATTTCGCACATATAGGTACCCAGCGGGATCGAGCAAGAGACCGCTTCCGCCAAAGGCTAACGCTCTGCCCACTTGTTTACCTGGGAACCTTTCTCCTGATATGCGGTCAAGTTACTTTTTTAACACCATAGTAAACCAAAGTCTAAGTGATCATACATTCGTACATTTAACATTTTCCATTTAATTGATTCTAAAATTTAACCGAATTGACAGTTTTGGCGTTTATATTTAATATCAGTATCTCTACTCTACATCCGCTAATTGATTTCCATACTTATTAAGCCTTAAAACAGGCCGTAATACCCTTTTGCGTATTTTTAAAAAAACCTGTTAATCCATACAAGGTCAAGTCTAAAATGATTTTCAAAGGTTAACTGCAGAAAGAAATAATTGCGAAAATGAAATTTTCAAACAGCGTGTTTTGCCAAATAAGAGAAATTAAGATATTCGTATCTGATTAATCAACCGCAGTTACAGGTTGAATGCTCTGACAGAAATTGGAAAGCGCACAGAATTTACCTTTGAAGATTGAAATTGGGAATTCGTTCTCATTTACCTTTTCAAGTGTTCGTTTCTAACAGCGAATTGTGTTTTCATCCTTCCTTTTTAGACTGAAATTACGTCAATTTTGCTAAAAATAATGATTTGTTTGCAGGATCACAAAGTAAATTGAAACTGAATCCAACGTAATTCACTCTAATGCAGGCGTGGTTATGTTTGAATCTCATGTTGAATAATACCATTAAGCGCGAAGTAAAAAAAATATTCACTTTGATAAATGGGTTTATATGACATTTGAGATCTGAAATACTTCGAATCGGTTTCATTAGAAACATAAAGCTAGCCAACTTTCAGAATATATATTCGCCCTTACAACTACTGCCGTATCATCACTGAATACGTTTTCTGAATTTCTTTCATCTTCAAAAATCCGATGATATATCCCAAAAATAGCCTAAGGATTTTTTCTGTAATTATCATACAGCAGACGTCTTACACCATCCTAGGGCAAAGGTTTTCTTGCATAGATCCCAACAGTATCGCCTACGTGGGGCGATAAACGATCCTTACAACGGTTTATTATAACATGATGAAATGTTGCAGAAAGTAGATGAAAGGATTGCAGCTTTATCGTACGTAACTAATTCTCAGCGCAATACTTTAAACATCTTATTACAACGTGAAAGTTATGTACACTTTTAAGGAACCTATATTTAAATTTGACAGCAAGCTCCTTCTGTTATTACCCTCTCTAAAAAGCTTTGAAATTATTTTTCCTTTCATGTGGGTTCTAAATATTAATTTTTGTTTGCTTCACGAAATACTATGCTACCACAGACAAATTACTATAAGATATATTTCCCCAACACAATTATTTCTCCGTTGATTCCATGACTACTGAAGGGCAACATTGGTTACAGATGTTGCATCTGTTATGAATGTCCGGAATTACTTTATAGCAAGCAATATAGAATTTAGCATATGACCATTACATTTTTAAGAAACGCGATTTCTTTAGTGGTAATCAACTGAAGGATTTTCAATAATATTCTTTCAATTACAAACAATAATCTTATATAATTTTTCTTCCTTTCGGTAGATTCATGAAACTCATTATTCCTTACTCAAGGCTATTTCTTTCGTTTCTCGATAACTTAACCCACTGATAATGTCATCTAACAACTTTTGTCTTTGTCTTCCCCTCTGCTTTTTCCTTGTATTCTTCAACAAAAACTTGCAATGGCAAGCAGAATAACTGCATAAATGTATAATATCAGAGTATCAAAACTGTAATAGATATATAGATAATTAGATATAATTTATTGAAATATAGTAGGTATAAATGTGTACTTTAATGTAACGCACCTTCTTAAGACTACCCCTGTCGGATGCGTAAGGTATAACGCCGCAATTTTCACTTCACAAAAGCATCGCTGGCTATCCCATTGCCATCCATTTCCTCTAGGCACCATTTTTTTCCTCCTTTGGAAACTCAATTTTCCCTTCCATACTTCTCCGCTGAATATGCCCTGCGTCTCATTAACGTCTTTTAACAAGAAAGTCCAATATTCTCCTTGCGCGAAGGGAAAATAGGTTCGGTTGTGAAATATTCAAACTCTTATATTATTAACATCTCTTAGCGGAACACTTTAATATTATTTTCTGATTACGGAAACGGATTTTCTCCGTAATTTTAAAAGAGTTTTCGAATAAATTAAGGCTCTCGCGGATCATAATATATTTAGGGCGTCAAAATTAATGCTTCCCTACGAGTCGGTGATGCGATTTTTATTTCATTCTCTTCCTTCCATCGTATTCTTGATACACGAGTTTCTTCTTTCATGATCTAAATTAAGAGCGAATTCTTTTCCATAATAAGAAATTAGATGCTACACAAAGCTGTTCTACTTATAGTTTGCCGCTAGTAATAGAAAAGATCAATCAATGTTATCAACCAAAATCAATCAAAAGATCAATCAAGTATCATACAGTTACGCTGTTTCTTAAATTTTCCGTACTTGGTATAATACAACGGCGAAGAGAGACATACAGAAAAATTAATTCCGAAATATCCTAACAAATTATGTTGAAGTCGCGTTATTGATACCAAATTCACTCTACCATCAGCACAATTATCTTCTCAAATATCCCATCTTAAGAAATAAATATCTATTAAGGAACTAGAAAAAGTTGAACTTATACAAACCACGATGTTTATTAAGAGTCCAAACAGTCATCGTTGGGTTATAATGATTCTATGAGTCGAAACCATGGTCGTTTTCCAATAAAAATTGTAGTTTATAAAAGTTCGTCTTTTTTTGCTCCTTTATGGAGTTCTAACACGAATGCACGGTCCAAAACAAATGATTATAAATATTTATTTCTTAATATTTCAAATATCCATGCCAATCTTGTTTGGAAATGTTCCCGTTCCATCTAAAGGTTAGTTTGAGAAAATATTTTATGAGATAATTTATGATATGAAAAGTAAGGGAGATAAAGGCTACTTGGATGAAGAGATACGCTTATTTGAAGATATGATTTGAGAAAATGTTTTCCTAAAATGATGTTTTTTTAAATTTCAACGGAATGAACTACAAGAGCTTAGGTAAAATGAGGAACCATTTTCATAAATAGGAAATTGTTAATTATTTAAATTACGAAAATTTAACTCAGATGCCAACTGATAACAAAATATTATGTAAGTTATTAAATAGTTAATTATTGCAAAGACAGAAACAAAATATATCCGTAATGATTCCTTTCTTAACGGTTATTCTTCTCCAAATCTATTCCAAATGAGAATATTAACTGCGTGTGTTGTATATATATAACGTATTATTTACTTTCTATATATGAAATATTTCAAGCCAGATTAAAAAATATGAATTGATCAAAGCGGTATTCTTTTTGCAAATTATTTGTGTGTAACATAGGGAAAATATTGTCATAGTGATTTCTTGTAAACTTAATTGGGTGTTTCAACATGGTGCAAGTAAAAGTATCTCTTTAATTGAGGTTTTGCGATTTATGTACTCAATATATTTATACCGTCATCGATTAGCTTGTCAGGGGAACATGAATTGCCTTATTATTGGAGATATTAGAAGAGAGTATTTCCCTCAGTTCTATGACAAATTAATCACCATCATGATCCACTAAAACATAAAAATCGATCGAAAAATCGTCTAGCAAAAGAATGGAAGATGGGATGCGACAAACTTACATATCAGCATGCTTGTATAATGGAGTGCATAAAGCTATAGGTAACGTTTTTTAGAAGCATAATACCTTCTTAATAAAGTTATGTAAAATGAACATCTTCCCATCAGTGAGAATATATCTTAAAATCAAATACGTCAATAGGAAAACCAAAAGCAATACGACGAAATTTCTTAAGAGAAAGGTATCCTTGGCTTTACTGAGTGGTTATACAGTGATACCCTAAAGCTGCGCGATTGGTGGAGGCGGGAAAATCAATTATGTCGAATTTGCGTAAGTCAGGGCGCAATATTTATTTATTTGAGACCAAGAACCGACAAAACAGAAACAAAGCAGAAGAAAATATTTGATTAAAATTGTGGTTCTTTAAACACATTTATAAAAAACATTTCAAAGCACAGAGTCACGCAAAACGAAGTTATTTCGATGTCGATAGGTTCATAGAATGTAACACACTCATCTGACGACAGTGTACCATCTTTCTTTCCTGCAGAATTTGTCTGCAGCAAGGTAATGAGTATTTTATCCCTTGCTATAACGCGTACTGCGTTGGAGTCTTAAGTTTTCTAATGTCTGTAAGCCCTTTTCAGTTGAGTCGAAACATAATTGTGCTGATGGTAGAGTGAATTTGGTATCAATAACGCGACTTCAACATAATTTGTTAGGATGTTTCGGAATTAATTTTTCTGTATGTCTCTCTTCGCCGTTGTATTATACCAGTGGTTCCCAACCTTTCCTAAATCGCGACCCTTTTTAGATTTTTGAAAGATGTTCGCGACCCCCCTTTCTTATCCGCAATATTTGATAAAGTAAACACAAAATAAAGGGTTTGACAATATATTTTCGGACTAAAAAAATGGTGATATTTTTATTTAGTATTAATTATTAATATGATGAATGAGCTTGCATCTGCTCAGTAAGTGTTATAAATCTTGGTTGAGTTTTTGTCAAGGCCAATCTTATGATCTCATGGCTGGTGCTCCATCGGTACACACTCCACACAAATTTTTTCCATTGTAAGCCATTACGTTCAAAGAATGAACTTATCATCTCCATGACGCCTTTACATTTCGTAGTAGTTTTTAGTTCTCTACAAAACAGAAACTCTTCTTTGATCTCCTCTAAGTGAATATATCTCACGAAAACGAGTAATTGGGAACATGAACTAACATCGATGGACTCATCAAGTTGAAAGGAAAAGACGGGAGATGCCTTTATTTCAGATAAAATTTGTTCCATCACATCCATGGACATGTCTGAAATGCGTCTCTGAATTGTGTTGTTGGACAAAGATATGTTACGTATTTTAATTTCACTCGCTTCTCCAAGAACTAGTTTAACCGACTTTAACAAACAAGGTTTGATGAGGGTTTCTGCAATTGTATGGGGCTTTTTTTTTTTTGCAACTTCCAGAGCAATTTCATATGATGCCTGAACTACAGCTAGGTTTTGTTTTTGAAACGTCCCAGTTAAATCTAACTTTTGTTTCTTCAAGGCAGCCTCATGTCGTTTGAAAAAGTCCAAGTCTTTTCCAATATGTTCGTAATGCTTTGTTTCTAAGTGACGTTTGAGCTTTGAGGGTTTCATAGATTCAGCACTAAGAACAGCATTGCATAAAACACACTGTGGCTTCTCTATGCTGTTATTAACAACAGTCGAAAATCCAAATTTTAAATAGTTCTCCGAATATTTTCTTTTTTCTCCATGACGTTAATATCTAGAAAATAAAATGCTTCAAAATAATGCAATGCTTAAAAATTTTGAATTAACATTATTTAAAATTCTTTACTTACCAAAACCGTAAATAATAGGAGAATCTATATTTGTAGGTGAACCTATCGAAGACGAATGGTGACAGGCTATCAATAGTATTGCAACGATTTTCGGATCAAACAAGACACTAACTAGCAACAAACCCAACAAACTATTCACACACAAACGACAAAAAGAACACCGTAATGACTTAACTGTCAGCAGCAGTTATTTTCTTTAGAAACTGTAACGAAAAATCACTTTTACTGGCAGGGAATCAGTGAAGCAACCACACTCTGTAAAGGTTCAGCAAGGACTATCTCTTTATGATCAGGGTTGCAATATGCATATCCCAAAATACCGCCTCCAGATCGCGCTGAATATAAGATAAGTTTCTTATAAACATCGAATCTTCGCTTTCTTATAAACATCGAATAATTCTAGGGCCAGAGCCTATGCATGGTCATCATCGTTATCGCATCTGGACGGCGAACAAAGGAAAGGATTGTCTTCTTGCGCCCCATCCCTGGTCAATGCTCAGTTTACAAAACATTGGGTGAAATAATATCTTCGAAATCACGAACAATCACGAATCACCCACAAACGAACATTTGTTGCCACTCGAGATTGTTTGGTCTTGGGCTTGGGGTCTTTGGTCTTAAGTGTTCTTCCAAATGGATTGAAAGCAATATGAGAAAAGTGCAATACGGCAGATGAATTATCACAATAAACGTAGGCCTTGACTTCCATCGCAGCGAAACAGAACTTTTCCAGACGAACCCTTCTCAGTCAAACCCAATTCACTGGCGACCCCCCAAAAAAGCCAAGGCGACCCCCTTGGGGGTCGAGACCCACTGGTTGGGAACCACTGTATTATGCCAAGTACAGAAAATTTAAGAAACAGCGTAACTGTATGATACTTGATTGATCTTTTCTATTACTATGAAATTGCCACATATAAGGGTTAGATGTAAGAATAGACTTGATTATCTCAATCCCGCTCGAATAAAGCAACATTATTTTTATATGTGAGGGACGAAACAGGAAAGTCAAGAAGCGCGTAAATAAAGCGCGCGTTCGCGCAAGTCGGGGAATTACAGTACATTTCAAAGGTACAGATTGAACTACGTGCACTAGATGAGTAAATCTACGTTACCCAGAGCAATAACAGGGGAATTCAAGACAGGAAAGGTCATTATGAATGAGATTATATAGCTTTCCTAAACTGAACTCCATTTAATTCCAAGAGAACCAAAGGCATTAACCAGGTTTATTAATCCATTCGTTCCAAACCTTAATATAAAGAAATGTTATAATTGAAGGGAGATCTTTTTAGATCAAGTAATTCTTAAATTTGATTTTTAATATGATGAGTTTTTGTAGATTCCAGAGTTCCTTCGAAGAGTGGTTTAAGATCAAAGGCGTGGGAGCAGCTAATTTACTATCTCGAACAGAATCCAGAAGTTGACGGAAGAAATATAAGAAAATTTACGGACCTCATAAATATTCTCCAAATTTACATCTTACTCGTTTACTCCAAATTGCCTATCGACATGTTGATGAAGCGATTTCTCTTACAGCATAAGAAAAATCCATGCAAATAGGGAAGACTAACCCTGCGTTTCTTATTTCATATACCCAAACTACCCAAAACTTGCAATAAAAGTCATATTACCCCCTTTTATATAACTGATAACCCTTATATTTAAAGTACTGTCCTAAAGATTTCAATATAAATGTTCAAAAATTTTAATAGTATAGATTCTCATTAAAAATATACTGGCAAAACAATTGGTACTGCTAACATGTGTAGATGAATAAATAATTTTTTATTTGTCTTCTGCTACAGCTCATTCTGGCTTGTTTGTCTCCTGGTCAATTCTGATCACTACACTTTTTGCCGAGTTAAGAGAATAAATAAAAAAATAACCTAACACTGGAATCCTTTTCTAATAGAAAAGTATTGCCACTCGAAGAAGACGCGTTCTTATCGTTGAACGAAGAAAGTCTTTATAGATTTACGTTCTCTGCTTTGTAAATGTTCATTTAATTTGGCTATTAAAATTTCAGTTTAAGTATGGCTTCACTGCATTCTGTTCAACGATTTTACTGAGGTATTTAAAAGTGGAATGTAACCGCATGTAGTTTCCTAAATATAGCAATACTTATCATAAAAGTCACACATTACAGCTCATTCGCATTAGGGAGGCACTCGCTCAGTAGCCTACTGCGCAGATGGGCCTAGTCCAAGTCAGAAAATAGGGAATTCATTGCTACCTGAGCAAGAAAAAGCATTAGGCATACCGGGAATAAAGCCTCAAAAACCTCCACTTCCATTTCCTCCACTGTTTTCCCCTCTCGGGACGCCGACTGCCTTCCTAACGCGAATGAGGTATAATTTGCTGCAAACAGTTGTTTGTGAGGTAAAAATGTTCATTTAAACAAGAAAATTTGCATAGTGATATTTACCTGCTATATCAGAAGGTAATTATAATTTGAATTCGATTCTTCTGGGAGTGTTTCAACACCACACTCTGCTAATAGTGGGACAAGTGCATACTTGTTAAAAGCATGATTAAGTAGACTCATACGTTAAACTTTGCTTGCCTGGGAAACGATTAACTTTTGGTTTAGGATTTCGAAGGTGGGTCTATTATCTTCGTGTCAAGTAAATACACCTCGTTGCCGTGTTGAAACTGCCACTTCCAATCGCCGCACTAGTTTACCGGAAACTCGGAAAGCTTTTGGTCTCGTCAACAAACTGCAAGACATTTCCTCTTTCCCTTTCATCCTTTCGATTACTTTGCTGTCATTCACTCTCGTCAAAAGAAACAAGAAGGAGTGCCCCTCCCCATCTTTCTTTCTCCCCACACCTACAAACATCCGCCCCACCCTTCCATTTCTCTTTCACCCGTCTTTCTCCAAAGAATCGCAAACTCCATTGTTTCCATGACGATGAAATATTCCGCACGTAATGCACCTTGGCGTGGCAAGTTGGAAAGAATGACCAGCGCGACGGTATCAGAAGTGAAAAGGGTTTCCAGAGACGGAAAGAAACGGAAGTCGGAAGAAAGAAGTCGGTGCGAAGGAAGCGCGAAGGTAACCCTTGGAGGCAATGTAAATAGGATATTTAAGAGAAAGGAAAAGCCTTTTGTCTCCCTCGTGTTGACTCGTGCTGCGCTCTTGCGACTGCCCTTGATTACGAGTCGCACGCCACTTGAACGCGTGTCGAGATTGCTTTCTTTTAGAAGAAAGAAAACTGAGACAAATTTTAAGATCCGGAAAATCACGGTGCCATCACAACCTCCTCCATCTTGTTAGCGCGCAGGATTTAACTAACCTAAATCTCGCATTTTGCAGGCGGCTCATGAATTTTAACAACGGTGGAGTTGCTCAAGATATGCGAGGTAAGAATTTTGGTACTCTTATAACGTTCAGATGAGCGCCTGAGGTGTGGCAGTGTTTGTAACTCGAAGGGCCAATTATATGTACTCAAAACAAAGGAACGCTAAAATGAACGCATTTCGCAACTCATAGCAATTTCAGAGTTACATGTTATTTTTTTATAGAAACAGAAACAATACTTACCGCTTGGGATGCAAAATAAAAACAAACACGAATACTGTTACATAAAGAAAGCAGTTACATCCTATTAAAAAATTTTGAATTCACATATGGCGTTAACAATACGAATTAAAATAGCGACTAAACTAAACTATGCGCATTTGAGAACATCTCCAGCACTGAATTCAAAAGAATTGAATTTTCCTATCCTGATACGTAATTAATATTAAAAATGTATTATAATATTACTTAGCTACATGGAGTATACTAATAGTGTACCCTCGTCATTTATATATAATACGACTAACTATTCAGAGCAATTTTCGATATTTTGGCAGAGAAATAAAGGCAGGAGATATCGCTAATGTGTCTGCAGTGAACATTTACTTTAAATAAAATCAAAGAAACATAATCTGCATTAAAATGTATAGAAGAGGGTTGTTCTAAGATGTTGAGGATCGAAACTTAATAATAATAGCAGGGAAAAATATCTTCCCATTTTTTCGTGTTTATTGTAGAACTATGATGTGTGGAAACAAGAATAGTAAACTGCCTTGTTGTATGAGTATACACAGAAAGAATAAATAAAACGAAGGCATAAAACAAGACTAAGCTAAGGAGCACATATTTCTATATTGGAATAAAATGACCTTTTGCCTTGTAGATTTCGACCTACAGTAGTCTAACTTAATCCTTGTGGAGGTTTATTGCTTATAATAGATTTAATTTTAAAAATTCTTCATTGTGAAACAAAGCATAAAAAAGGTTACATCCTCTAACCCAGAACTCCTAATTTGTAATAAAGTTACCTGCAGAAAATCATGGTTAACTTGAGCTAGCAAACAAAGCAAATTCTACATAAGAATATAATTTGAAATTGTGTTTGAAGAAGCACTTAACTGATACCATCGTCATTCCACGTTAATGA
This sequence comes from Ladona fulva, assembly GCA_000376725.2. Taxonomy (NCBI): domain Eukaryota; kingdom Metazoa; phylum Arthropoda; class Insecta; order Odonata; family Libellulidae; genus Ladona; species Ladona fulva. The sequence goes on from KZ308399.1 coordinate 618,246, forward strand.
AAAATTTTGCATCCAAAGAACTCTGGAACATGGAAACAAACAGTAAATCAAAAGCTTTTCTCCGAGCAGCAGAATCTCTCATAATTCCCCCTCTGAATTACGAAACTAGAGGATCATGGGATTTATTTCTTTCCCGATAATTTTCCCCTTTCTCTTCTAGACGGCGCATTTTTTGTTAGCCCAATTAACATCTCGGAGTGACTGTTGGCGAGCAGCAACAGAAACGGACAGAATGATGAATTGGATGAGAACCCAAACGGAATTCGCCGGAAGAGAAACACTTTGCGCTGATAGGTTGACAACCAAAATGGCGGAAAAACAAAATAGAGAAAAAATTAGGGAGGGAACGCCTTTTAGCGGGAGAAAAGTGAAGCTGAAGAGAGGAAAGAGTAAAAAGAAGCAGACGGACGAGCCAAACACGCTCTATTGAGTTCCAGAATATCGTTTGCCCCAACTCTCGGACGCCCAAATGCCCATCAAGAGCCGTGGCACTTCCAATAAACAAAAGAAAAATCTTTATAACACGGTTCGGGCGCTGCCCCCACCCACCGAACCGGGGAACTACATCCCAGAGTCGGATTTCGACATGATACCACCAATAATGTGGGATTCTGATCCAACTCTTCGCTCATTGTGTCGCCGTATTGTCTGTTTTCTTCCCCTTCGTAATAATAGAAATATCAAAAGGATATAGTAGGAATATCTCTCTCATCCGCTTCATCCTATTTCTAGATTTGTTGCCGGGCCATTCTAACCCCATTAAACGTAACTTAATCCTAACCTATATTACTTTAAGTTCCGCAGATTTGAAACGTTTGCTTCACAACGTCGAGAAAAATAATGCTCTCGAAGTTTTGGTGAAAGACCTCTATCTCTTATTCCCCCCTCCGTCAGACCAAAAGATGCTACGATTGAATACTTTTCATGCATTTATAACACCAAAGTCAACAACCAATGACAGAATGTAAATAGACCAAACTGGATAGTCGCAAGAAGTGAATCCATCTTCTTTAAGTACAACTTCGGAGTGACGCAGGAAAAATCTGTTTTCAATTCCCGCAGAATTCTTTCCGAATTAACATTTAAAATACCTTCACTCACAAGCAATTTAGGAATGAAACACATAAATGAATATAATAAAATAAGAGGACTTCACTCTTATGAACGAAGGAAACTTTTATTTCTGATAAGAATTACATTTTTCGAGTAAAATTTAGCATTCAGTTAGTTTGTTCCTAAATATCTTCGGAGATGAATTTCTCGCACGAAATATCTGAATTTACGCTTTTGTTAAACTTGGAAAAACATTTTCTAATCAGAGAGAAAGAAAATTCACTTTTTTGAGGTCAAAGTATGATTTTAACAGATACTTCCATGGTTTAATTTCCGGGTAGCATGTTGCTTTACAAGACGTGAGCGCAAGTTATTGCTGTATTTCCTTCTAAATAACTGTATTTAAACTACATTGTACATCTTGCGGAGAACCTCCCTAATTCCCTTTAGTCCTATTAACAAGTAGCAGTTAACAATGTCTCGTTTTAACTAACTTTTTTTTAATTTTTCAATAGAGGTAGTTGGCTACCTCAGAGTTAAATCCATCCACCAAAGCGATCGAAAACCATAACACGTGCAAGGGGATTGAACAGCTTGTGGTAATCAACCCACAGCCCTCCCTCATTCTCTTTAGCTCAACGATCGCCTGCCCCGCTTAGACTCACCCATCCGTCTTTTATCACTCCACATACTCTTTTATTTGTCAGTGTCCAGTTTTGTACCTGATCTACGCTATGAAAATTTAGGACGTTTCTATTAAATTGATATTGTAAAATTTACAAAGTGAGTTCACTTTCTTTGAAAGCATGAAGGAGTTACAGGAAGTAAGATCGCATATCACGTTTAAGAACGCTTCATTTAATTCCTTTTTTCTTAATAGAAGAGTTTAACTTTTCGGGCCATAGATCTTACGTAAGGGAGAATAATTTTGAAAAGGTCTGCTTCTGATTTCTTTCAAAAACTCAAGGATTCAAACTTCCAAGCAAATATTAATCCAGCAAAAGTTAAAAATAACTAACGATTCATGAATCTGGGTAAGTAAATAAAACATTCTTACTTGTTGCAACCGAATATCTGCATTAATTACATAATAATCATCCAAAGTATCATGACTGTAAATATGAAATGAGCCTTTGATGTGTGCGAAAATAAGGTTTTCTAATGAAGGAATTCCTAATAGAAATTTATCATCAGAAATTACAATTAGGTAAAGATGAGATGAAAGCGGATATTTGATTAACTAAAATTTATGAAGAGAATAGTCGGTATGAGCGAAGAAAGAGTCCGTAGGTGATGTAACTTTGCGTTAATTAGGCATTCTGAGGATGAAATGCCTGGGACCATGCCGACAATTTATTATTTATTTTCCGGTGTCTTCACAATCACCCATTCATTGGAAAATTCCAGGAAAGCACGAACACTAACAACATACAAACGCACAACCGTTCCCTAACCAGAAAAGCTCAATTAGCAGGGGCTCAAACCCCGGAACCTGGAGGTTGGAGCGATGTTAGGGTTACAATTCTAACCACTGTGTCATTGATGTAGGTTTTACAATTGTTGTATCCGCGAATTAAATTAGGCACAGCGAAAGACAATACGTTCTTTAAAGATTGCAATGAATATACAATGCTGGAAGCTCCGGATTACCGATTTCTGGAAAGTCCCAATGATCATTTCGGAGACAAAGCCTCCATCCTCAGGGGGTCTCCACAAAGGAAGTTGTTTCTGAAATGATCATTGGGCCTTCCCAGAAATCGGTAATCCGAAGCTTCCCGTCTGTCTCTGAGCGCGAGTTCCGCTTGCCGAAAGACGGCTTAAGGAGTGTTTTTAAACCTTTCTAACCTTCTTTTTCTTACAGTTGTTATGAACATTCAGTAAACGTTACGCAGATGCTTCAGACAGTAAGATAGGAATTTTAATAAGAAAGAGTAATAAGACTAAAGTCGGTAAATTCATAGATAGTACTTTCTTGGAAGATGTCGTAGAAAGGCTGCTTACGCGGCGGCAGTAAAGTATGTAAATTAAGATCAGCACAAATGAGCAGTAACAAATTAAAAGTTAGACACGAATTAAAATTCTCATTAATCACAGAATCATTAAAAATGCAGAAATTTCAACGGTCGTGTGGTACAGTGCTCTTCGAGGTAGCGGAAAAGTCTTACATTGTAACTATACGGAAAGTATACATTAGAGCAAACATGATTTAGATTAAACATTAGAGTAATTAGAGTTAATTAGAGTAAACATTATAATTTAGATTTGAGGTGAGACAAATTGCCAAGAGCTCGAACCTACAAGCCTAAGGAAAATAGCATTGCCTTTGAACAAACGAGAAACTAAAATATAATCAACATGAGTTGGCCTGACGTCGTGGAAGGACTTGATAAAGTTCAATAAATATACCGTTCTTCGTAACTTCCACAAATTATTTTGTGCCAACTATCAAAGGATAATTTGTGGAAGTTACGAAGAACGGTGTATTTATTGAGAAAATAAAAGTTACGAACAGTAACTATCGGTGATCGCCTGGTGACTCCTGCAAATGCCTGTTTCTGGCATAATTTCAGTTTTCAAGATTACTGGAGTTTATCGCTAAACATGTTTGAGTTGAAAATTTATCTTCGCTCAATACTCATAATTATATAGTGTATATATTGCATTGTATATATTGTAATGTATATATTTTAGTGTTTGTAGTGGTTGTGATGTCAAAGTATAATTGAAGTTGTAATTGTGATTAGAGTAGTTTTTAAACAATTGTAGTTAATTGAAGGGTAGATAGATACCAACTTTCTGTATTTGTTTATGTGTAACTAAGCCATATTGTATGTAATAGTTCTGTAATTTACGGTAACTAAACGTCGCCACCGGACGAAATGTCTAACTGCGGCGGTATTGACTAATAATAATAATAATAATTACCTCTCATACACCTATTCATACTTCGGAAAACCTTCTTTTTTGATATGACTCCCTCAGTTTGAAAATTCTTGGATAGGTTAACTATCAAAGAATTAATTTGGCAGTTGTCATAAGAAAGAGCATTCTTTCATTCGATTATCAGTATTCTATAATCCCGCTTATCGAAAAAGGCTGGTCAATAAAAGTAGTAAGTTCTATAAATTAAAGCCATAAACCATTCTGCAAAAGAGCAGTTTGAATGAGACAGTTAAACGCGAATCTAAGCTGATTTTTTAAGATAAGGAATCCTTCAAAAGAGTCGAAATAGAGTCTGGTGTTTAAATCCGATGTCCCCCGTGAAGAATTTCGATAACTGCAAGCACTACGAGCATTGTAACTATTAGTAGCAGTAAGGATGTGCTGGAATAACCTCAGACAATAGCTGAATTAAAAGTTTATTTTTCGACAATGATGACTTAAGAGTCCGGCATTTTTTAATTAGGTTCTATTGTCCGAAAACTCAAAAATCCACTTATGCAAAACTTGTGAAAAGCTCTAAAAAATATATGCTAAATGGTAATCACCTAGGAAAACAAATAAGCATAATGCAACTTAGTTTTTTCATCTTAGGCCATTGCTCTGTAACAAATATTTAAAAAATGAATCAGTAAATTATGACGCAACAAAATGTTACTTTTTCCTGTTGTTCCTTTTTTCATTAAAACATTCACACGCAATATCCCTAATCAGATACGAAAGAAATTATTCATGCTAAATACGAAATAAGTACAAAAAGCATAATTTAGAGCGTGAATAATGGATAATTTTACGTCGATGAGTTAAACAGAGGACATTTCAATAACACGTTATTCTGATTTTGCAAATGTTCCACGTCATGTTATTGCGATAGAAATCGCTTACATGCGCAGTTTTTAATGCGATTTGGTTTTCATTTCGGTGACAATCAGTGCTTCCGGAATCCATTCGTATTTTCGCATAAAATGTTCATAACAAGAGATGGGAAAACTGCACAGATTACCGATGGAATCGACCGATTCAGCATTTCGTATTCGCGTTCCCATCGCATAAAATCCAACTTCTGCTTAGAGAAACAAGGCGGAATAATCCGCAAAATAAAACTCTATCCTTATCCGATAAATTTACTCCTCTCTGTATATTCGGGGCTTCCGTATAATTGAATACGAGTCAGTGGGTATAATCTTGAATCCCGAGAGATATTAATACTGCCTTAATTACCTCTTTAGCATTCAGTTCTTTGTTCCTCCACCTCGCCCCGACGCCGAAAATGAGTTCTGGAACTGTGAATTATGATTTTTTATTCTCATGCAAATGACCTCTAATTTTTTTGTGAAATATTTCGTTGCCTTGGCCGTTGTTTCCACTACGACCCCGCGCGATAATTCACCGCTCGCTGCCCCCTCTCTCGCCCGAACCCCCAACTAGCTTTGAGCTACCTCTGCCATATGAACCATGCGTCTGGTCCGGACATTTCAATTTGGCTAACGATGAAGGGAAAATATTAAAGTCAAGCACCGTTTCGCTAGAAATTTCATATGCATATTCTAAATATATTAGTTCTTCCATAGCGAGTTTTTTTTATCTAGGTGGGCGCGAGCTAACAGAAAATTAGGGCGTCCTGCGGTGATGGAACGCTTCAAAATCGTGCGAGGAACTTGGTATGGATAAAATATGAAAATGGAAGGATAAATTAAATTTCAACGGAAACTAGATGATTTATAAAATTAAATTTGCGACCAATATTTATTAAAGTAATTCTTTGAGCGAACGCATGTGTGTATGAACTAAAGTCACTGGAAGGTTGCGAAGTCCCAGTAGAAGCCAAAGGAGAAATTGCTAAATAAAAGACTATTTACCTAAGCGAAAAAATATTTAAAATATCTCATTCAAATTTTAGTGAATCTGGTAAAACTTAAAAATAAAAGTGTCCAAAGAAAAACATAATAAAACTGAAACGGGAATCGCGGGTTTTGTTTCTAAGATGAAATTAAGTTTTTGAACTTGAAGTTTTTAATTTTTTATAATGGGGTGCTAAATAGAAATGTACCAAACCTCCTTCGACAAATAATCTGAATCTACATTTGCTTTCACGTAATTAATCCGCTACCACCAGTGGTGTATAGCAGGGAGTGCACATCCCTTTCTAACTCAAGGCTAGTTACATCTACATACGAGATGTATGTACCCTGCAAGCCGCCTTTCGGCGTGTGGCAGGGGGTGCATGCACCATGACTCTACTTCCCTAATCAGTAACTTTCGCGTATTGTTGGCGGAAAAATTTAATTTTTGAATCGATTCGTTCCAGCGTCTATCTCTCTCACTTTCCTCTCAGAAACAGAACGGCCTATGTAACAGGGAGGACGCATAATATCGGCTACATCTTCTACGAAGGTACCTTCTCTGAATTCATTTAGTAAATTTATCCTTTGTTTTGGTCTTCTATCTTCTAGAGATTCCCATACTGCGTTCTAAAGCATTTGGGTAAAGCTCACTGATTTGTTCTAAAAATATCTTACAAAACGTTTCGCCTTTAGCTGTAACTTTTCTAATTAACGAATACAACACTTTTCTGCAGGATCCCATACACTACACGCATATTCCAAGTGAGGCCTGACCAACGCAACGTTAGTTACTAGTTACCTGTAAAGAACTCTTTAAATCCGTTAATTTATTTTCGCGTTCTGTATTTTTATTGCCATTTTGTTGCTGACCTATTTTATTACCGAATTAACGACACAGAATCAGGAGTAACTTTGTGGTTAAAATGGAGTTGTATTACCGAATTATTTGTGTTTTATCATGTTCTTTTTCAGTTTTTTTTATAAAAATTAATTTCCATTTTTTTCTCAATGTAAGAATGTGACTGTACCAATCAGTTTGCCTTTCAGAGCTAATTTAACCTGCCTTTTCCTTGATGTTAAGTTGGCTGTCAGATTAGGATAAGTTTCGCAGGTTTCTCACACCGCTACTTGTGGGTGTTTTCTTGCCGTGGTGTATTTTTTTGCAAATGCGAACTTTGAATTTTAAACCTACAATTAGATCTCTTTTAAGCACTTTTCTCTCTCTTTTAAATTTCAAATGACGAGGACTAGATATAAGAAGAGACTTGATAGACTCAATCTCGCCCTAATAAATTCCTATTAGTGTATTTTTATCAAATCCTCGTTAGATGATTTCTCTGATGCTCTACCAAAAACACCAGAATTAATTTTCTTAATTAAGATTCTTTTCAACTCCTCCTCGAACTCTCACGGAGATTAATAATTTACTCGTTTGTACTATCCAGAACAGTTTGAAAACTTTATGACCCCTTAAATAAGACTCGAGTACACATTTTTTCGCACTGAGAAAAGCAGCAAAAGTTTGTTTCAATTAATAATTAACCATTTGAAGCTTCGTCGTCGATATTTAGCTTTATGATTTTTCTGAGGAACACGAAAATTCTACGTAGCTATTTCACTTCTCTTTCATTTCCTATCGTAAGAAATAGACGCCAATATTTTTATAAATATTTTTCTTTTGTGTACTTTAGTTATGTGAACTTCTAATACGTACTGAATTCGGTCCTTAAATTTTATATTAGAGATAAAAAGACAATAAAAGTAATAATTAAATTAATTAGCCATGAAATACCGTTCTACAGCAAAGAAAGCAGACGGTTAGAAAGCTCCGTAAAGCTGAAGGAATCACTTACATCTTTTCCGATAACGATTTAATTCTGTTCGAAAAAGTATTGTACTGAAATATCCGAACCAAGATTTTAACTAAGAAAAAAGAGTATCTAAGGAATAGACGTTTAACTGATTAACTTCAATTCTATCATTAGAAACATGCTGACGATTTCACATGTTTCTCAACTGAAAAATTTCAATGGGTGATAATCGTGGAATAATTTCATTCAATTTTTTCTCACACATAAAAACAAAGGCTTGTCTTACGTGGAATGACTTGAGATTCAGAAAAAAAGTACTATATTTAAATGTACTTTTGCATCCCTTATTTCATTTGGCGAAAAGCACAAAAAATAAACAAATTGCAATGTTGGTGAGGCCAAAATGACGTTCGAACCTTACTACCGTCCGATGCTTCGTACGGAAGCTTTCAAAATCCACGAGCGTGATAGTTCCCGCAACATACGCCCTGCGTCGCTATTGTGATTATGCCACACTCTCACACCTTCTCCCGGCAGCAACTAGATGGCTCTGCGTGACCTCAGAAATCGACGGTCCAGCAATTTATGCAGCATCACCGCTCTTCTTTCAGCGGCACATCAAGCGCTGTCACCAAATACATCCGAAACTTATTTTGCCGATATCAAAAGAGGGTTTGACCAAAGGAATTCTGCTCAACAGAAACGCAGAGGCGTTTCCGACGGATATTTCAGTCGGAATGTGTTTGGCAAACGGGTGGGGGGCAAATATTCACCCTCTCTCACAGTTCAATGGATACCACTGTAAAGGGTGGGCGGCTGGGGACGAGAAAAGGGATAATACCACTGAGGAGGGGAGTATAGCTGCTCGGTTTTCACACAGGACTGCAGTCGCCAAATCTTCGCACTGGTTATGACAAGTTAAACACTTTTGAGGCATGGTTTTTATTTTGACTACCGAACTAGCACTGGAGAAAATACTGACAGGGTTCTATGTCGTACCAATTTAAATTTCAGCAATGTTTTGTCATAATTTCAATATATGAGATACCGATTATCTATCATCGATTATATATCTATCGATTATCGAAAAACTGCAAAATATCCTCAATCAAACCACTGAAAATCTAATTTAATAATCAGCATCTCGTATAGTCATTTACCGATGTTTATTACTTCTATAAAAATACACGTACAGTTAATTTTTCGTTTAATTGTGAACTGTTTTTCCTTTGTAAATTTATCTGTTAAATAATGGCGGGGCAAAATTGGGAGGAGCACTGTAAGAAGGAAAATTTAATAAAATTCACGCAGGAGGCCGTCACTTTGTGGAATCTTGATGACAACAAAGAAGAATTACTTTTACTAATCCACAATATATGATTCGTTGGCGATTAGTTTCGGCTATTGATAGCCAATGAGGCTTGGAGATGTATATTAATTACTAAAAGTAATTTCTTTGTTGTTCAAAACCTCGCTTTAACAATTTTTCATGATGAAAATTTAATAGATACTCATTTTATAGCCGAATATTACTCCCAATTATAATTCGAAAGAGTTGATAAAACAAATCGATTTTTCGTCAAATTAGCGAAGTAAATATGATGTATGTTCCCGTGGCTATCTATAAAATGATTCGGTTGTTACAAAAGGTGGCAAAAGAATTTATTGCTTGAAAGTTAATTTACAACATTTACTGAAGCACTGGCAAAGTGATAACCGCCTCCGTAAATAGCGGGAAGATGGCAGAATAATCGATAAACTTCGAAATAAATTACAAATAAATGAACGTATTGACAGAAAAAACTTCAATCATGAGAAAGGTTGCATTTAACGCTATCGAAAAAACCAAAAGGAATTGAAATCCGTTTTAAGTTTTTCGTAAATGAAATATTAAAGCCAAGCACTTTCTAAAACGGACAATCTTGTGTAATTTAACGCAAAATTATCCTCGACTCATGAATTCAAACCCAGGTATTCCTAAATGTGACAACAGTTTTTGTATGGCTTTCTACAATGTACTAGTCTAACCCAGTTTACTTCACGAGAAATTTTGGCATTTTTTTATGCTATGCACAGCTGCTAAATTGATAACTGAAATTTTTAATGGAACATTTTCGGTTTATTTTTGACGCTTAATTTTAGACAGCTTTTCAAAGTGGATGTGATTGAGGAAAAGCTGTATTTTACAGCTATTAATATGTTACAAGCAGAGGGATTTGCTGGGCAGCGTCGCTATTCACTTGATGAAAAGAGACTTGAGGAGAAAAAAGAACCGTGGCGTCGTTCGTTTAACTCTTAATGGTGACGAATACTCGTGTTCCAGAAGGAAGGTATTTTTTTGAGACGGCTCGTCCTAGCAGAAATCAATTTACAGTTCAGATCGAGTTTACTGTTCAACTTTTACAAAGTAATTTACACGCTGTAAAATAGAATCACTTTTCGCAGAAGTGATTCACAATTCCATAAAAGCGGTCGACTCATAATTTAAGTTAAGAATGCGTGTGAACGTTTTTCTTAACTTATGCCGTTGCCTTTACTTGAAATTTGAAGACCATTACTAAAAATGCTACATTTCTAAAACCTCGGCGGAAAATTCAGGGAAGTGGAGTTAAATTTGTGCCAGCTATTAAAGAGGATTCTTTTGCACAAAATGCTCGAACACACTGGTCGAAAATTCTTGAAATCAGGGATATTATAAGCTAAGCTTCGATCGTTTGGAGAAATACATTTAGGGAAGACGAAATCGGTATTATGCGAGCCCCCTACTACTTTATCTGACAATGAGCGTAGAATAAGAGGAATAGATGCGAAGACAAGTCGTTTTAGGTACTCATTCTTTCCACGAAGGATATGTGACAACTAAAAGATTAAGAATTAGCTCGAACGCCCGGTATTTATACCCCCTGCCACAGGCCTAAAGACGCTTTGGAGGGCTTTATGTAGATGTAGAGATAAGGAAGGAGATATAGACTCGGATAATTCGCACACTAACTGAAAACTGTCACATTGAAATTTATAAATCTATCCATTTTTATCCTCATCAGTAAGGAAAGCATGGAAATTTAGAAATGCATATAATCTTTACCAAATTGGTGCTGGATAATTCGCAATAAGCTCCAATCATTCTCATGTATAAACACCTAACTCTCGACTTTTATGGTGGATGTTCCGCGAAATCAGGAGCAAATCGAAATCGTACAAATGGAGTCCAATATTTATACATAAAATGAGAGTATAGGATGCCAAAATCGTTTTGAGAATGAAGGATTAATATTCATTAGCATTCGTGTTTAATTAGACAAACAAGAGGACAGGAGAAGCAATCGCCGCAAGCAATAACACTAACGAAAAGAACATTGCCAGTTCGCTGACTGTTTTCATCTCCGGCAACTTTAGATGGCGTTTTTTCACTATTCCAAATGACTCACAACTGATCTCTTCGATAAAAGAAATTACTTAAATCTCTTTCTCTACTGGTACAAAAAATTGATAAAAGAATAGTTTTCTATATAAAAACAGCCAACAACAATGTGTGTTCATTTTTCCACGAAAATGATTGAATGAACCGTACAGATCAAGGCTATATTATCATAAAAGAGCAATACGTTATCGCAATCATAGGCCTTACTATACTGAAACTGTACCAAGCAAGTGTCGTATTGAGTGTTAGGTGTATGATCTGAAATATTCTTTCTTCAATGATTAATTAGCACTATAAATAATACAAAAATCTAAGAAGCATCAAACGAAACCTAGCCGATACGAAAATAAATATTGAACAAAGCCCAAATATATTTTGAAGCCCTGATGTTACGATATTACTATCGGAATCAGCCCTTAATTTCGATAACTCATGCGAAATGTTTGAATTCAAGGTCTCTTTCGCAAGGTCGCTAAGTATTTATTTTCTAAGGATAAGGGAAGGGTAATTAATCAAGCACTGAAAACCATTCGGCTGAAAAAACCAAAGATAATCGGATGCAACATATCAACGAGAGTGGGACTCGAACCCAAGACCTTATTAAGTTGTTTTTCTCTGCCCATCAGTAAGGGAGATATGAAAGTCAAACATATTTATGTATCATTTCTACTACATTCATGCAGGGAAGTATACAAAAATTTTCCAGGTACATATATAAATGTAAAATTAGAACAGTAAGTTGAATAATTCGCAAGATCTAGCTCTCGAATTTTTGGTGAACGTAACCGCGCACACAATTACACACAAGATAGGAGAGTGAGCTTCACTTGAAAAGGGGAAGGATGAGAATACCAGCGAATTCGGGCGGAAGGGGTGATATTGGCATTGCGGAGGACTTTGTGTTGGTCTACACTCTCTTTCTGCGGTATTGTATCTGAAATTTCGAGTTTGCTTTCCGGATCATCGAACTGATAATATCTCCGTCGGGCAGATTGCGATTGGACACGCTTCCATCAAACAATGCGGGATGTGGGTGGCGGCCCAACCAAAGAAGGAAATATCCGTTTTGTGGGAAGCCAGAGTCTCTCTTGGTAATGAATGTAACACTGTCCGCAAATCGAAGCAAGGAATTTGATTGGGAAATCGGTTAAAACCCTAGGGTACGTTTTTCCTGCATCCTGAACGGCACAGATCATTTCCACAGACGCTTAATTTTCTATCTTCACAAACACGAGGTCAAGTAAATTTTTTTCGACCTTTGTACTGAATGTTTTAGATCCAAAGTATCAACTCGTTCTGTTTGGTAAGCCAAATTTTTGCAAGTAATCATTCCGTTTAAAGTGCAGTGAAACCTCGGTCTGCGAATAACTTGGTTTGAGTTTGGCAAGAAGAGCAGAAATTTTTGATAAATTTTAACTTGATGTACGAACGACGTCTTGCAATACGAGCAATACATGGAGTACGTATACACTGTTTTTTCTACCAAGCGTCACTTGATCATTGCTTCCCTAATAATTATTATTATGTATATGAATATTTTTAGGTTTTGCAACTAATAATAATAATCTGAGTTTCCATTATTTCATACAGAGTTCTTCGCTTTGATGTTCGAGTACTTCGGATTACGAAAAAGTTTTCGGAACAAATTATGCTTGTTATCTAAGATTTTACTGTACTCGAGAGGGAAAAACCTACTGCTACAGCGTAAAACCGATAAGAATGAGAAATTAAACAGACGACTGAAGAGTGGATTATAAGAAAAGATACATTTTTTTCGACTGAAAAAAGAGGTATCTGGATTAAACTTCTTCTTAAAATATAAACTATTGATAGAATATTTCAATGACTTTTTATCTAAAATGTCAGTTCAATCACCTTGCAGAGCTAACATTATATTTTTCTTTTTTTTAGCTGATTAAGTTGCAACAAAGGGAAATGTTTATCAAAAAGCCGATTTGTCTATGTCTATGTCTATGTGTATACCCTGCTAGCCACCTTTCGGCGTGTGGCAGGGGGTGCATGCACCAAGACTCTATTTACCTAGTCGATTACTTTCGCGTATCGTTCGCGGAAAAAACGAATTCTTGAATCGGTTCGTTTTCGCATCTATTTCTCTTATTTTCCTCGCTGTATCGGAGCGGCCTATATAGCAGGGAGGGCGCATTATGTCCGCGACGTCTTCCGAGAACGTGGTTTCTCTGAACTTATTTAATAAATTTATCCTTAGTGTTTTTGCTCGCAACTCTACTTTTATTACGGAGTATTTGTTAAAATCTCGAAATTACGGAATAGACGCTCTGAATCGGCACTCTTCATACATACTGATGTAAGGGGTAGCTGAAAACTGATGAGATAATATATTGTGACTATTTTGTAAACTCAATCTTTAATTAATTTCATAATACCTTCAAAATATGGATTAGTTTACAATATATATCATATATTATAATATATCACATATAATTAAATGAAATTATAAATATAACTTCAAAAATTGATACTTGATATCAACTTTACCGCTTTTTCCTTGAGGATATTTTTTGGCCTAGTTTAAAAATTATTTTTGCCAATTTTTGACTAATTTTCCTAAACATTTCCTTTCCCTGTGCTACTTAGGGGTCAAATTGTAGTGTATGGGCTGAGAATTGTTGTATTCGTGAATTAGGATAGGAACATCAAAAGACAGTTACCACGGTAAATCAGTGAGCGTTATTCTGATGCTTCAGGACGTAAGATGGAAATCCCCAGAAGTGATTTGAGTGCTATCACGCTAGCGCTCCAACCCCGAGGTCCCGTGTTCGAATCTCGGCTAGTCGGATTTTTCCTGTTAGGGAATTGTCGTGAGCGTTCGTCCTTTGTTATTGTTTGTAATATTTATTAAAATGGATGTAATTGGGATTAGCTCCCTGTATCCATTATAGAAGTTACACAAAGGTTTAATTGTTATTTCGATGTATATTTTTTACGATGTTCGTATAATCGATGGTTATTTACACAAAGGTTCAATTGATTTGAGAAATTCAGAGAAAATACGTACATCAATTATGTTGCCGATATTATGCATTGTCTCTGTTACATAGACCGTCATGATGTGGCGAGTAAACTACTACTAAAGGTACTAAACTAAAAGATGTACTTTTAATAAAATAATTCACTCATAACCACAAATACATATGATTTTGTATTTTATTCGTATTCTTAAGGATATACTGGATCGATTCCTTAATTGAAAACCTTGGTCTAACTTTGCGAGAAAATATATTTCGGCCATAATTAATTATAAACCCTGCCATTGAATTAAAAACTAAAAATTTGTCCTCTTAAGAAGCGATTCTGAGCCAGTATTGCACTAACACAAGAGTAAACTTTTCAGTGGCCCATCATGTTTTAACGGAAAAGTATCTTCAAGTACAATGAGTTGAACAATAACCATCAAGTTAACGATTATGTGTCATATAATTATATCCAGCTTCATTTCATTAACATCGTATGCAACTATTTCGTACGCATAGAAATAAAAAATGAAAAGCACGTTAGGTCTAGAAAAACACAACTATTCATTACAACGTTTCACTGATTTAATAGTTTGCTTTTAGAGATTTTGCGCAAACAACCAAATTTTCGATCTCAGTTGTGGATGAAAGTTAAGTGTCTTCATAAAGGGGTGAAGACATCCCATTTTCATTCACACGACATATGGAACGTAGGTTGGAAGAACGAAATCAAAGAATTCATGAGGTGACAAGAATGGAAATGGTTAAGAACCACCGCTTTAAAACAATACAAATCAGATTCAAATGTATAGACCCTAGCCCAGATTAAGAGTCGGATCGGATATTAAAGCTTACGAAAGCGTACTAAATTTCCACTGTGCGAGGAAGTCATTGGGTCACCATCAGGTAAAAAGAGACTACTTTTAGCCTAATACGAGTATCCCTAGCAATACGTAACAAACGGGTAATTTAAAGTTGCATGTTATGCGTAGATGTAGATCTATCTCAGACAAACGAAAGATACTTCGTATTATGGTCGGATGCATCCTTCATGAGAGTAACGAACGTCATACATTAATAAAAACAAATAAAAATACGAATTTTAAGAAAATTGTCTTAAAACTCGGTGGTTTTTCAGTCACAATATAGTCAATTTTTAATAAACATGAATTGAAGATCTATTGAAAACTGCTTTTGATTTTCCTACAACGTCCATTTGGAATTATGAAACATACCGGGAAACTAAACAGGCATTGGAGCTCGAATATTGAGAGTGTAAGGATAAATACAAACTAAAACAGACAGAGTGAACGCAACCAGCAATTGTCCAAAGCTGAGTCTCAATTTCTAGGGTAGAGCAATATCCAGGACCAAAAAATGGATAATTAATGGAAGGATTTATCCGAACTTTTCACTGAAACCGAAAATTGAATCCCTGATAAACTACGGATATTGCAATGAGGACTGCAGCCTACAAGTAAGAAAATGCCGGAATATTTCAGGACTACTGTTAAGCCGTAAGATAAAATACGTCGTTTATTGAGAAAAATTTACCGATTGAAAGATATCTAACTTGAATCTCCACATTGCCTATGGAAGTAACGCTTAACGAAAATTCCCTCTCAGTTAACTTCCGCGTAAGGATATTCCCTTCATTCATTCCGTTATTCCTCAAAATTTAATTCGGAAGATCAATGACGAATGAAAAATAAAAGACAGACCATTTAGTCTCGAAATCCGGTAAATACATCATGTAATGTCTTTAAACTATTTCATAAAAAAGTAATCGAAAAAGCGGAGAAGTGTAAAAGTTCCCGTTCAGATACCTTAAAATTAGTAAATTTAATATTATGAAAGGAAATACTGTAAAATAGTAATTTTAAAATATAATTTATATAAAGGTCAACAGATAAAAAGTTGACAGTAGATTGCTGTTAAACATTTTAAGGATTTATTGTTCCTTCTACAATGAATAGCTATTTTAACCAATGACTAAAGGAAAAGAACAAAAGCGTCAATAAAAGATGTTAATATGTTTGCGTGTATGAAAACGCAGTAGCCAGGGTATTAGAACAAACACCGTCCCTTTGTATCCTTTTGTCACTGAGACCATTTCCACCGCGTTTTCCCTTCGTATTTTCTTCCTGAATACTCGAAAGGTAATGCCTATAAAGGAATTCGCGGGAAATAAGAGTCGCTCCAAGGACGCCTTAAAAGCCGAGAGACATTTGGGGGACACCCCTTAGATTTCCTGGAATACAGTCTCTCAACCCCGCTCTTTGGGTTCTATTGTCCTGCGATCCCGTAAAGGACCTCATCTCACATAACCTATGACCTCGACCGCCACAGAATCGCTTCTTTCTTTACTGGGCCCCCTACGCGACCGGGATCGTAATGGTGCGGAATTCCTCGATAGGAGGGATTTGCATGTGAGATATTGGCGGGCGAGGGTCTTAGGGGAATGGGCGCAGAGACCGTACTGCTTCCACGCATGTGCTCCTTTTCCCTGGTGATTTATGCCTCGATCACGACTGATTATGTCGTGACTGAAAGTGAAGTTATGCATATTATACAAGATGCTAAAGGATGCCTATTGAACCATTTGAAAGTTGATTTTAAAATGAGGACGACTGCCACAAAAGCGTACTGAAAAAAAAATTAAGCATCGCTTGCTTTTCTTGGATCGTGTAATTGCGATTATTTTCCAACTAATTAACTCTCTGTTTTCAAAATTGATATCCTATATGGTCTGAATTTAAATATGATTCACATCCAATAGGTATGAGCACCAGTATAATTCAACACGGTTGAAAACAAAAGCTTATACTTGTAGAAAATACGAGTATGTTTCAAAACTGGTAAATGCTAATATATGTACTAATGTATTAAATTATTTTTTTGTATGTCAACTACAGCCACAAAAAATTGGATCAACTGAATTAAAATTGGAATCGGCAGAATCTGACTTCAAATTTTTCTTAGAATTTGAAAAATTTTGACTAGAAATTATATTAATGACTTCTTAAATAATATAACTAGATTTGATAGAAAAAATGAATGAGATTCACTTGATGTATTTGAAAAACTATTTCAATACAAAGCATTTCTTGCAATGAAGCTTAAGCTTAAAGAAACTACTATTTATAATGGAAATAATACTTCAGTATCTATGGCAAATCAAATGCATTTTCATAAGTAAGAGGCACGAATAGGTTTGTTGATGAGGAAGGAAATGGCTTATAGTACTCACAAAGTGCGTTTCAGTTGGTAGTCTCAGATTCTGCACTTGCCTGTAGAAAAAAATAATACAATAATGAATAGGGAAAATTAAAGGTTTGCTTTATATCGTTTCATACAGAGAACCGAAGCAAACATTTATCCTTATATATGAATCATTTCCTTTTAATATAGAATGTAACATAGCAAAATACATGGGAGACATCTCTTATAACAAAATTACCCAAATAACTCACTATATATGCAATGAACAAGAGGACAAAATGGATATTAACAATCGACTTCAGTAAAAGCGAGTGCTTGTGAATGATCTGTTTTAATCCAAGCTAAGATTGATAGTTTTTTCCAGAAGCAAATGGAATTGATTTAATGTTTGACAATTTTTTCTTTTTAGATATCATTTATCACTTAATTATAATTTTTTGTTCTATCAATTTTACAAATTGTGATACTCATTTAAATTAAGAAATGCTGCCTAGCAAAAGATGGGCACATGTCTGCACGAAAATTGTTACATATAAATTAAGTATTTTCATCTTTTTATTTAACCAGAATAATCTCTGAAGATTATTCAAGGAATGCATTTCGAAGATAAAACTGAAGATTTAATTTAGAGTCGGGATTTGATGAAATTTCCACTAAAGCGCGTAATAACATCAATGCGATTCAGGATTGAGATATGCCTCCGTGAATTATGCTGTTCTTTGGATTCTTATTTTAAGAATCACAAGAGAATCACATAGATTAAGCTCCAAGCAAGAACTACCTTGATTTGAATGTCTCGACATAGGAAGTAACGCTCTGGTACCTCGCAAACTAATATAAAGGCCGCAAAAAGCACTGTAATAACACTTAATTCTATAAAAACTATACATTAGTAACCAGTTATATATACCGGTTTGTAGTATATTCGCTGAAAATAACAAATTGAATGACAATCATCTTAAGCATGAAGTAATTGGAATAGAAATGTATGAATCTGTATTTCCAACACCTATCTTTCATCTTTAAAATGCATAAGATTAATCTTAATGAGAATAACATAAATTAATGAAGATGCTCTATTAACACCTTCTTCTAAGAAGATATCGAATGGAAGGGCTTAGTGAAAAATTCATAATAATGACAGCAGATAATCAATATATGCAGCGCAAAAGCTAGCGCGTAAAATAAAAAATTCAAAACTGGTTTCAGACTAACTAAGGAGTTACGGAAACGTCTATGCAAAAGGATCCAACTCATTAGGGAGTAAGAAATATAATTACGGAGACGATGACTAAGATGCGGAATCTTTCCATGCCCTTCCTTCGAATAAATTCAATATCTTCGTTAAGATAGAAAATAGAAAGGGGTAACTTTTTGCTAGCAACAGATACTATGCGGGATCTTTTACCCGCATTTCAGTTACTAGTAGTATGAAATTATAAGACTGGAAAGCGCAGCTATGAAAGGGCAAGATGTAGTTATCATTCTTAAATTAAAGTCAACTGTTTCTCTTTTATCATAAATTAAGCGATATAAACACTAAAGATTGTATAAATAATTAATGAAATCAGGGAAAATCCGCCTTAATATCTAATATTATGATATGGGCAGTGAAAAATAATTTCATATATACTTGACTTAAAGAGTCACAGAGAGGAGATACGAGCTGGAATGACGTAGGCTCTGATATTGCTCGATCCCATTTCTCCGACTGCTTACAATGGGGAACATTTTAATCCCGGAGGCCTGTGAAAGTACTGTGAAGAACTTTAAAACTTTATAATTTATCGAGTACTTTTAAATAACTATTTGGAGCTTTAATCTATCTCTGGGGTTTAAAATCACTGGAAAAGGCGTTTAAATTCTTCGACATACTTTTAATATACTCATCTAAAATTAAAATGAATTACAGGGAAATTCTTTCTAATGGCTTCATATAAAATAATATAATACTTAAAAGTGTTTTATAGTCATGAAATAATACTTTTCATAATAAAGTTCACCAAACAAAATAAATAATTATCTATTTTCACGCTCTTTTAATACTTAATGAACTTGGTTCATATCTTATAGCGCATAACAGCCAAGCTACACCCTCCATTGAGAATAAAAATTAGATGTCTTACCAAAATGGTAATTTTTTCAAACATTTCTTAAGAGTTGAATTGGCGCTAGCAGCGGAAGAAGTCAATTATTGCTCCGGAAGTTAATTGCGATTGTCTTTTCAATTCGTTCCGATACGGAAACATTAACATAAAAATATAGGAAAAGGGTAAAGGTAATCTAGCGCAAGATGGTGCCCACCCAGGAAGAAAGTCTGACGGGACCGGGAATCGAACTCGGGTCTCCCAATTGCTGGTCGGTATCAACATTAAAGATGCGCGCCGCAACTCTCTGATTCGTGCAGTCGAAACGACATTCACCCAAAACAAGCACTAAACGCAATGTAAAAATTAATCATTTGCTCACTAAGCATTCAATGTTATGGCTTCATCTCATTTGGAAGCAATGTTACAATGGAATATATAAAAATTACTCTTTTAGCGGTTTAAAATACCGCACGAAATAATTTGTGCACGTTGTTAAAGGTAGCGCATACTTATCGTTAGAAGGATAAGGAAAGGTCGTTTTAATATTGATTCGAGTAAGTTTCATCAAAAGGAAGTCTGAAAGGTGGTTTTCATATTGCGTTGCTGAAGGCCACGAAGACTGGTTAACTGACTTTCGATGCTGTGGCCTTCCTCAAGGTTAGGCTCGAACATATTCATTATATTTGCCCTGGCTGGTTCTCAGCTGTAGAGAATTCACGCAGTAAAGAAAGTAAATAGAGCAAGATAAGAATCCGAAAAAGGGAACCCCAGAGAAAGGAACGTCCGTATTTTTTTTTCATTTATTTTTCACTGAAAGGATTCATACACCTGTCAACCAGATGTGGTATCGATTCGATGATCAACTTTTCGTGACAACGATCGATTAAGTAAACCTTCAAGCATTTTTAGAGGTTAAGAATTCGTTCGTATTATAACGGTTTCCATCAATTCTTACTCAAGAGTTAGGCAACAGAGACAATCTTGAGATAAGATTAGCTCTTCAAAAGTTTTCCCGATGTTTACCTCTTACTTTCATTCTTGACATACTCCATACCGAAGAAGTGGTTATTCAATAAAAAGGTTATTCAATAATATTTACCTAAGGTAATTTTTGGCAAAAATATCAAAAACCCTCATAAATGTAGTATTATGCCACTGTAGGAATATACCTAATCGAGTGAGTAAATTATAACCTCAAAAGTTTCTAATATAGTTAAAAAGTCTAAAATATCTTTACTTGCTACCAAAATATTGAATATACTCTTTCTTGTTATTTAATCATTGCAAGTGCGCAAGAGAAAATTGAAAAAGTTATCTCAAAAACAACAAAATTGATCAAACTTTTATAAAAAATATAAAATTTTAGGGGATACCTATGTACCAAAACAGTTCTATAAATGAACTATTTGGGATTGCATTGTATCTCTGACATAAATACAATCAAATTTTGATAACAATGCAACCTACCTTTAGTACAACCTACCTCTCAACTTTGAGTAAAATTTTACAAAACAATTTAGCAGATACATGAATGTTACTAAGATTATATTCGTCAAAACTTCACCTGAAAACATGTATACTCCTATAGTCTGAGAAATGGAAAATATTGAACCAAATGAAGTTCTAATAATTCTTTGAAGCTCTCGATGCATTAAGTGCGCTGGCAAAAGCCTAGAGAGTCTCACTACTCCCTAAAATGTGCTATAGAGAAAAACTGTACTTTTACGTTACACACACACACCTTTTAAGTGACCGTAGATGTAAAGGTAACTCTTAATAGCGCCTTTGAGGTTTTGAGAGTTTTACACCAGATATAAGCAAATCGTGAGCAATTTTTAAAGTGGAAAATTACCGTAATTTGGAAACTTAATGACACTGGTTACCCGGATTTACTAGATATTATTTACCTAATCATTAGAATTACAGTAACATAAAAACTGATTATTTCATCTATTTAATCCTTAATCTAGACGAAACAACTAATTGAAAAATAACCCAATTTAACTGATGTAATGCTAAATTGAACCAAAGTAATTTCAAAATGCCACCAGGTCCATTTCAAAGGAAAATACCCAGTTAGATCCTCACCTTATGTTAGTATCGCTTCGCCATTAAAAATAGAATCTGAAAATGTTACCTGTTTCAAACTTAACTTTAACGTAAACTTAATTATGTTAACCTATTCGAACAACTCAGTTCAGGATTCATCCCATTGATCCAAGTGTATATTTCACATTTCAAAATTTCAAAGTTTTCTCTGTACTTCAATTCATGCAACTTTTGAGAGAAGAATTTATCCGAAATTTTTTCGAAGTATCCTCGAGTTTCGCCAATATAAATTAATATACCGCCGAAAAAATTTACAAAACTACCCAACTTACTTAACAAATCTTTTTAAAAACAGAAAGAGGAAATGATCAGGATCTAGCTATTATTTTGTTGTTAACTAATTATTCTTCTATAATATTTCCAGAATATTTTAATAATAGAAATCAAACCAACCAACAAAACTGGGCTCTATTTACATTTACTAAGGCATTCATTCCCAAAATCACTTCCTTTTAAAGAGATTAAACTTTTAAATGATAACACTTGGCTTAATAGTGTTAATATTAAGTGTTATCATTTTTAAATGATAACACTTAATAGTATTCTTCATGTTCTTAATTCTTCAAAAGAAAGATTACATGAAGCTATTTCGTAGCTTATATGCTAAGGAATTTTTTACACGAATGATATATGTTTTATACGAATGTTATATGATATATGTTCCTACAGATTACGAAGGGGAAAAAAGATATTTTTCATATACCTTCCCTGCAGAAGGCCCCACTGCCGTCCACCGTCCATCATCGGATGCGTTATCTGCGTTGCATTATCATTGAACTTCGTACTTAATTAATTCCTCGGCCATTCCATTTTGTGGTTGAGCGGTCTTCCTTCAGCGCCACCGAAGATCTCTATGAACAAAAATTAGATAAAGTAATGGAATGGCAGGAGATAAAGTCAGTCAGGGTTTCCATGCGGGTCAGGACGGTTACCGTGATCGTCACAGACTGTTAGGGCGATGTCCCCGAAGCTATCTTCATTGAGTCACACCCTGTGCACCAGCATACTCTACTTACTGCTTGTAAGTAATTATTTTCAATGCAAACAATTCTCATACGCATTGCTTTAAAAAATATAAAAGTGGAATTGAAAAATAGTTACAGTGAGCCTTAAGTCCAATCTGTCGTTTTGTACTCAATACTTCAAATTGTTTCCTAGAATTCAAAATTAAGCAATTCACCCCAAAACACATCCAAATTTGGTTAAAATTCAGTATCGTAGGAAGGTGCCGTAATTTAAAATAAAACAACCCAGAGTTATCACACAATTAAGCCGACTGAAGTTGAAACTATAAGGAAAAGGAACACGGCTGTGGTAAGAATATAGAGCTCGAGAAACGCTTCAAAAAGCTGTTTGAAAACTCCAACCAGCAGGGGTTAGGGTTCTCTATGGTCGCAGTTTGTAATGTCATCGTATTTCTGACCCGTACATTACAGACAATGCCTCCATCCTCAGGGGTCTCTACAAAGGAAGTGAATAAAGTTCACTATTCACTTTCTATTCATTATTTCTATTAGTACTATTACTTAGAACTATTCGTTTTCTTTATGGTGACCCCTGAGGCGTTGTCTCCGAAATGATCCGAAATTGGACCTTCCCAGAAATATGTAATCCGGAGCTTCCCGTTTGTCTCTGAGCGCGAGTTCCGCTTGCCGAAAGACGGCTTACGGCGTGTTTTTAAACCTCTAATTAATTAACTACCGTTTTCCAACCTTCTTTTTCTTACTCACTATACACGTTAGATATTTTCAAATTTCAAGTAAAGGGGGGGAAAAACACGCCGAATTCAAAATTAGCTAAATATAAGAAAATTAAGCAACTAACGCACTAACAGGCTTTTATTACATTTGTATTGGGGCTGAAAGAAAATAATACCTTTCCGAATGGAATTTTGCCATCCTGAAATCTCCGTATCAAACGAATTACCATAAATTAATGCACAGAAAACGAGAACTTGCACAAGAACACAACACATGTTAACCACCAAACATTCGTCAAAACCTAAGGACACATCGGTTAACTGATAACCAACAAGTAATTAGCTAGTAATAGTGACTAATTCGTAATAATCTCACCAGTACTGTAGTTCGGCAATCATTAAAAACACGAAGAATCACTTTTACAAAATCCCCCATACGTTGCCACTTCACCACACACGCCGTTTCCCGTTGGCTGTCAATAAAATACCAGTAGTAGCACCGTACAGCATCAACACATTTTAGTACCAAGCAAATTTTCTCGTTCCTCAGATGATAATTCCTTAATTGATTGTTTAAAACCAACACAAACCCACACACTTGCAACAGAAACATTCAAATAGCACACATCTCCAAATGACATTTTCACCCTTGCGCCCCAAACACAATTCACTTCCTTGGAAAATCGCAATATCGACTTGTAAGTTGTACGCACCACACAAAAGGTACACTGAGTTGAAAATATCCACCATTTCAATGCAAAACTTAGTAAATTAACAATTTTGATGAGTTCCTCGCTACAAGCAGCTAATTTCGTTCAACTAATACCTTCCATGGCAAGAGATGAACTGAGCTAAAAACTTCGAGGTTTGAATTTTTTCTAGACTAGAGCACGCATTCCAAACATACTATGCGAAGCGCATTTCCTTAAGAATTAATTCCACGTGGCGAGCCCGTCAAAGCTCCAAAGGTTT
This sequence comes from Ladona fulva, assembly GCA_000376725.2. Classification (NCBI taxonomy): domain Eukaryota; kingdom Metazoa; phylum Arthropoda; class Insecta; order Odonata; family Libellulidae; genus Ladona; species Ladona fulva. The sequence continues at coordinate 642,400 of KZ308399.1, forward strand.
AAGGTTTGACTATGTATAGTCAAACATCCCTCGCAAAAACTCGCATTCGAATTCCACCAAAATAAAAGCCTCGTGATACACTTCGAGGTTGCCTTGGAAAATACTTTGGTGGAAGTCATTCTTCTGCAAAGAAACACCTTACTATGCGCTCTTTTAAATAGCGTTATTGAAAAGATATACAATTTAGTGTGTTTAGATGTCCTTTTGCCAAAAATTCTGGTTTCGTAAAAATTGTATTTTTGAACTGATGGAATATTTATATCTTAACATACAGCCAACATTTTAACATTCCTATAACCTCTACTTTACGTTTTATTCCCATAAATTTTCAACTTAATCATGATAACTCCTTCAGTTTAGCGATTTTGCGCTTTGAATTTCTTAGCACCATTCTGAAAATGCTATATTTCTAAATTCCTAGGATACATTTCCATCTCAAGTTGATGAGTTACGCAAACCACCCTTCTCAAAACTTATTCATTGTTTGCAATCTCTATATCTCACAGCCGAATCCATCTCCCTCTAATTCTCTCTTAAAGAAATTACGAAAAGACAATTCTCACCGACCGACTAAATGTGAACTTCGGATCTTGATTATGAGACTTCAGTCTGAAACAACGAATTTCTTTGTAAATAAACTCCATTACATTCCTCTAAATACATAGACTACCTTTACAAATTTGAATTCTCAGTCAGTCGCGCCGTTGTATTCTGTACAGGACGGATAGTTTTTCGGGACCTAGTAGTAGTAGTATTGTTAAAAGTGCTTCGACAGCTAAGGTCATTTTGCACGTGCGCCCCCACCGGGAATCGAACCCGGGACCGCTTTCACCTAAGTCGGACACGTTGCCCACTTGGTTATCCGGGAGCCCCTTTTCGGGTCCTGTTTCTTCCTGGGTGGTTCTACGAATCTTGGACCAGGGTCTATTCCTTTATTACGCTCTTCCTTATGTTTTAAAGGCGTCAAGGGCTTCGTTTTAGTCTTAGTCCGCTTTCGAAAGCGATTGCACGATTGAAGTGACAACATACAGCGCGCGACCACTTGTTGTATGTGTTTTGTTGACTTGCTCTAATTTTATTTCAAATAAGGTATAAAATTGTTTCTAATATCTTTTTGTTGCTGGGTACAATTTAAAAAGATCTTTTCTTCCAGCTCTCTAGTTACTCTCAGCACGCATGCAAACATTAAAATAAAAAATTAATACGTAGAAGAGAACGTTAGTAAATTTATCGCGATAACTTGCTCGAGTGACGAAAGGTTAAACATAAAATCAACATAAAACCTATTCAAGAGAATTATAGTTGTAATACAATGGATTCGATTAAATAATCAGGCTACCAGGGAAATATCAATAGAAACTACTCCTACACGTGATAATAAAAGCAAAGTGGACAGGTCAGTTTCAGATAAGAGAACACTGTGAATGAAGTTATGAATTTGGTGGTAAAAAGTTTCAGAAAATATATGAGCGAATCAAGAGTGATTGGAGCATTCTCAAATTTTAAAGAAGAGCAAGACATAAGGAACAATAGAGATCATGGAAAAAATACGTGCAATAAAGACCCTTAAGAAAGATAAAAACCTACGGTGATAATGAGAGACTGTAAATGCTCCCCTACACCTTTGAAAAAAGTCTGATTCTATCAAGAGAGCCAAAATGCTTTCCAATGGTAATCTTCTTTATATTTCCTGATATCCTCACCACTATATAAAATTAAACACGCCAGTTTGTTGGTTTACCATACGCTAGCAACAAAATATTTTCACTGAATTTTATCTCAATGATTGTGTATAAATACTATATCTATGTAAATTCAGACAGGATTTCCATTTTTTCTGAAAGCAAGATGAGAATCGAATTAAGCCGTCTCTGACAGATGGAGACCATTAAAACTTCCACTAAAGACAAGAACCAGGAAATAATTAACAAACATGAAAGAATTTTATCGATTCGAGCGTGCTCTGGATCTACTGAAGAATAATTTTCTGAATAAAAATTTCTTTAAACTAACCGAGGTAGAAAATTGTTTTATGAGCTTCATAAAGTTAATTGAAATTTTGGGTTTAATGCTACGTAACAAAAAATGCCAGTGAGGGCTTAAGTAGTTTATATATGTATTTATTGTCTTGTTTCAAACATTTTTTTAAAAGAGACACAATGCCACTTTAATCATATCAAATGTCTCTCATCTTTTGAATTATTGCGATCGTTTTGGGATTTTCATCTACAAACTAGCGCACTCATGTTCGAAAAAGAAGGAAATTTTATCAATAATTTTGGCTGTATAACGACTGTTTTTACATCGATATCCGAAGGCGTGACTTCGTGGAAAGACATTGCAGAACAAAAGAAACTTTGTACTTTTCCAGAGGGATTTTAATTTGCTACCGGTTTCGTAAGCGTACTTACGTGCCTGAAGATGTATGTACGCTTACGAACCCAGTAGCAAATTAAAATCCCTCTGGAAAAGTACAAAGTTTCTTTTATTAATGTAAAGGAATAAATATTATTATTATTTTGTAAGGACCCATTTTATTTCAACACCCGTCTTGAGTGCAGAATCGTTATAGAAGAGACATATATTTTGATAATACCCGTTTAGATGTAGGTTTCGTAAGCTAGTAACAGTAAAGATAGAATTTGCGTAATTTATAGCACATGAAAGATATTCGTTGTTTTTTTAAGCAAAGTGGTGAAAGATTAAGTGCTACATTCACCTCAGTATTTCTTCAACATTGAAGGTTAATTTTCCAGATTGAGAAACAGGCAAAAAATCAAAGATATTTCGAAATAAACCCAAACAAGACTAAATGAGCGAACATCGATGCTAGTTATCCACTTAATCATTTATGACTTAATGATGGGAACGAGTACCTGTTTGAGTTCAACGTGCCTAAAGAAAAAAATTCTTAAGACACAAAAAGAGAATATTTTAGCTTAGTTAACCCATTGACACGGGATTTTTTTCCTTCGATACGTTTAAGTAAAATGCAAATCATTTGTTATAGAAAGAACTTAATTTAAAATAAATGAAACTTTGGTATCGTCTGATAATGATCGTGCATCGACCATTTTAGTTCTTAAATAATAGAAATATAAAAATTTTAATGTTGAAACATCCGATACATTCACCGCGATCATATGACTAAGCAAGGCGTTAAAGGGATAAGGTAAGGTTGCTAGATTTTCATTTAGAAGATAAGTGACTAGTATAAAATTATCATTAAATTACGGGACATAAAAGGGACTATCAAAGATCGAAAATCCTATATAACTAAGCTCATTTTTACATTTCTTATCGCAATTAACCATACAAGATAAAATCATAAATTTACATTAGTCAACCAGCCATCAATTATACTTGGCGGAAATTGTTCTAACACGCTGAAAAATTGCAAAAGTCGAAGTCCAAGTTTGCGGGAAGAGAAGGAGCACAACGGAAGGCATAATTTGAAACTTTAGAAGCAATAAATACAGCTGAAATAGAAAGAAAAACACTTTAAGAGTTACTACTGATTCGACGAGATTACTACTGATTTGTATGCAAAAACATGACGTTCTTCATGTCCCGAATAATTTCTCCGGGACAAGACCAATGTAACACGGGTCTTAAACCAAATTTAAAGGGAATACACTTGAAATTAATTTACTCTCTTTTAAGGAAGAAAAGAAAGTAAGCATATTGACCAATGAACAGAGACCTAGCCAATAGGGTGGTTTTGGGTGTGCAATCCCCCCCCATGAAAACAGAGCCAACAATAAACAAAAGCATGCGATAGGATGGCCTCACAATTACTCTACAAACACCACTGGAGATTCGAAGAGTATACATGTTAAAATAAATCAGTTTCTATTTTTATTAGATTTTGGGCGGAAGTATTCCTGACGCTGGATTGTAGGCAATGCAGTGTCTCTAAACCCCCCTTGGTCAAAACCTGGTTGCGCCTCTGCCTGAGAGTGAACTGAAAAATTAAAGAATAAAGAGTTTACCAAACATTTGCCAGCGTCAAATGTGATCAGCTCCGTTTCGTTGACTAAAAATTAGACGAAAAACGGGGGAAAATGGATAATTTGGAAGGAAAAGTGTCAAAACTGAGAGACGCGCATGGAAGATGTCCACCAAAAGAGGTGACTAATACACCCCGATTAGCATAATCTCCCGGGGACCAGGGCCTCATTACGCAGCGGGATCCGTGACTTGGAATGAACTAAGGAAGTTGAATAATCGGCACTCTTATGCGCGGCTTATGACGGCGTGACATTTCCTTAATTAAGTATCACGAGGCAATCTCAGCCACGAAAGCGAGCTCAAGTGAAGAACCCGTGACTCGAATCTTAAAACCAACGCCTTCAAACGGCACGTCTGAATGTCTTGCGAGGGGATTCCTGGCTGAAAACTAGTTTCCTTCAGTAGTATATATGTAACGTGCTTCAAATCTGCAGAAATCAAAACAGAATGTTTTCGAGGAAAGTCGACGGTACTTATGAATTAGGTAATGCTACTTTAATCTGGATGAGGAACTGAAAACCCTCTGAAGGCAGAAGAATCTTCGCTTATTGAGCAATCCCAGATACATTTAGGAATGACCCCTGTTTCATGTTTCGCTTAGGCATGCTTTTACCATCTTATTTTAGTCGAAGGCTAGTTGTAACCCCATTCCCTTCACCATGAGCTGAATACATGAACATGAATTTCCATACTTGAAAAGTGAACATGCAACTTGAAAAAGTTAAATTCCTGGCTTTTCTTCAAGAAACTTTTTATCGATTTACCACGAAAGCCAAAATACTTTCACTTTTCAGTCTCATATATTGGTAACCCTTCTGCCTTAAAGTTTATAAAAAATTTGAGATTCTACGAAAATTCTGTAATTACTATAATAACATCTGTTTTCAAAAAATCCCATTACTTATGAACATAGCCACGACATGGCAACCTTTTGAGGAATCCATTTTGTTTAATACATAAATATGTCAACAAATTAGATAGTAAAAAATCTTATAAGTGTTTTACTAAAGGTCTACCCTTGTTTTTGGATATGTTTAATTATTCACATGCACTAGGTGTCTCTAAGTTAGCTTCTAAAACCCTTCTCTTAAATGTGTAACTGAATGACCGACGATAAACATTTCGAGGTCACCTGCAGACATAGCTCGGGTGGTTGCCCTCTAGAGTGTGAATATATATCCTCATATTTTGACTGCAACGAAATTCCCGCGAAAGCTTTTTCTGGACGACTTCCGGACACCCCATGAGCTACCAAAGCTATGAAGAAGGGATCGGTTATACAAAGCAAGATGAGGTTTAAAATGGTTTCCAAAATGAGACGACCTCTATGTGTAAAAAGTCCACCAGTGCAGCACAATAATCCTATGAATAAAAATACTCGTAACATGGGTCCCACGGACAGCCAAGAGGGCAAAGCATTCAACTTCGGTGAAAGCGGTTCGATTCCCGGTGGGGGACTACGAGCGAAATGACAAACGCTGTCGAAGCAATTTTAACAATTTTACTTCTACTTCTCATAGCATACCGGAAAGATTATCTTTCTCATGATGTACGTTGAGTACCATCTCATAACGTATCTATTTAAAGAAGATTCATCCGGGCCAGTTTTCAAACGCATATTGGAAATGGTGTTATTGCAATAACCAGGGAATTATAAAATAACTGATACTGTAAATCTAGGCTATTTTTCACATCTTTGATAACCTTTCTAAAACGCATAACTCACTCTTTTTCAAGATAATATTATGTTTTAGAACCACAGTTGTATGTTTCAAATTAGCATACATAAGTGAAACACTTTAATCCTTAAGAATAAATTGATTAAAAACAGTGCCCGTTGCAACGGAGGAGAACTGTGCCGCTTTATTTTTAAGTCGTCATCAAAAAAATACAACTAAACTAATTTTTCATTTCAAAACTGATAAAAATTTTTCGTATAACGACTAAGAGATATGACAGGAAATTCGGTACTTAATCACGCTGAAGAGGTTTAAACATTTTACTTTTGAAGGTATCCCATAAATCAGATCAGTTCCGTAATCGGATATTGGAGATAATGGCTGTAATTGTACAGAGTTGAAGCCAATTACGCGATTGCGTCCTTAATGCATTCGATCAATTATGCCATTCACGCATCTAGATCAAGTGCAGCTATTTTAACGAGCAATACCACGCTGAGGTACACGTTATTTCCATTACAAGTTTCTCTTTAGTGTTTCAGACAACTTAATTTTCAAACGCCTTTCATTACCTTTGTAAACAGTCATTTCTACTGTTAACTCCCTCACTTATAATACGTATCTTAAGATCTCTCACCATAATTCGTTTATATTTTTCAAATCCCTGGTTTTGTAGAGCCAACAAGTGATGCAAGAAGAACAAAATTAAATCCAACTAGAATCAATTTTCAAATAACTTTAGAACTTTCATCACTCCAGATTTCGCTATCGATGTTTAACTCAAGAAAATACAATGTTTTTATTTTACGTGGGGAAAAATGTAGATTCAGAAATCATTCAGTTTGCTGAAGGTCGCATTAATACGGATAGCAACTTACAATAGGCATCTAAACTACTCAAACCTTTTGATTAAGTGCTTAAAACTCTGCGTGCCTGCGCCTTTTTAAAATCTCCAATGCCGTCTCGTCGATCTTGAGCTGAATGAGAAATGAATGAACTGCAAACGTGTTGCGCAGAGTCAAAGCGGAGGAAAATTACAATTTTCGAATTTTGAATCAAATAAGCTTAGTCTGTTAATTAGCTCTTAAACTATCTTTGAAAACAAATATTTTAACCGAACGATACCGCGTTTAAACGAAAGAGAATAATTACCTATGCTACATTTTAAATTTCCGAAAGATATTTGAGCTAAGATAAATGTGGGAGAAGTTCAAGTTTGCGCCAAAAAACGCTTATAAGGTGATCATATTTTCTTGATGAATATGAAAAATATGAGAAGCCACGAGTTGTAAATTAAGGACGATCATAATAAATTTAAATTAGTCCAAGAGAATTAATATTTTTCCCTGTTTTTAGCACATAACTTTTAAACTGAAAATTTAAGAATTTTTATAAGTTTTTTTTTATTATGATAATCAAAGGAATATGATAAAACTCAGAATTCAATTTTCATTTAGCTATCTCACTCGTCCGGTCATTTCAATCATAAATGACTTCAGAACCAATAAGATAACTTAACCCTTTTGAAGAATTTTAATAGCTAGTTTTTAAAATGCGATGTACTGTGTATATTAAAGGAAAACATTGGAAAATGAACGAATCTAAAGGATATTTTTTCCAATTAAAGACTGAATTTAAAAAAACGTATATGCGATCACCTTGATCACAAATTATTTCGGGAAATATTTCTTTTAATGCCCTAAATTATTCTTTTATTTTTTTTTGCACTAAGTTTGGAAATACTATAAGACTAAAATAATGCATTTCAATTATTCTTAATCGAATGAGAATTTCTATTAAATTAAAAATTTGAAGCTACCAGCAAAAATGGTGGTTCACATTTTTCGGAATGCGAAATTCCTTGCACTATTTCATACATATTGCGTAAAGGGTTCCACTCCCAAATAGGGCGAAACTCAGATCGAAAACTATATCCTCTTATATCACATTCTATATCAACATATATAGCCTACTAGCCCCTTTCAGTGCGTGACAAGTTTTGCATGAATTCTTCAACTTATTTCCCAAATACAGACTTGTGTAGTTCACAAAAAAAAAGACTTTACCTTAAGTAGCATCTGTTTCCTGACTATTGTTTCGGTATCCGACAGATGAAAGAATAGCTGCATAATAACGATGACGTCGCACAAAAAATGCTTCTCTAAATTTTCAGAGAAAGTTTAAATCATGTTTTAAGCTTGTTTCATCTTAAAATTCCCATCGTGCATTCCTATTACATGAAACAATTAGCCTAAAATCTGGTGATAACTTTAGATCATGATTCCGCTGTTGTCCTAGGAAATTTTGCATGACGAATGAAATTTTTAAAAATTAAAAGACATTTAATCCACGTATACAAATACATAAATGGGTATCAATGTTTTAAGATAAGATCCATATACTGGTTTCCGTGATTTAAAACTCAATCATTTCAAATGATTAGAATAAGCTTTATGTTCAGATTTTTTTAAATCTAGAATAATCAAAAGATATACTTTATCTACAATAATCTTCATTGAGTCTTTCGATTAATCTACATCATGATTTTCCACAAAACATCACCCTATACTGACGCATAATTTAACGCATAAATTATAATTTCAAACGCAGGGAAACAGACGGAGTAACAGATGCGCTTTATTTATGATGAGACTGCAAGTGTAGAAAGTCAATAACCTCCAACCGAACTCTCTTAATGACTCAATTAAATCTCTCAGGTATGGACATACTTATGATTCCTTGAAATCCGGCTAATCCCCCGTGGATAACCGAGACATGCATAACATAGCACGGCTCCATAGATAGCATAGCCGCGCTCGAAAATCGTACTTTAAAAGTAGCGCGTGGAATATGGAACGGCTGCTTCCAATACTTTCCAAAATCACTACTTTAATTAACAGCCATCCTGTGCAAAGTCAATAGCGACTGCAGAGGACACAAGATCCTCCCCCGATGCAGACAACGACGGCTGGAGGACTTCAGCGCAGCGAAGGAAGCCGCAGGAATATATTGGAAGCTTTTATGAAAGTGCTGCCAGCGCCTCTGGCGGATAAGTTGGCAGTTTGACGCCCGAAAAGGAGCAGAGGAAGAGTGTGAAACCCCCCGGAGCTGAAGAAAGAACGGACGTGATATAAGTCGTAGTATGCCTCACAGTGCGGTACATGGGCAAAGGAACAAAAATGAGAGGAGACAGACGGAAGAGGAGGACGAAACGATGGGTGAGAAAGGGAGAAATTCGGGAGTTGAGAAAAAGAAGGGGAAGAAACTTCGCGCGGATAAGTCCAAGAGTTCCCCAATTGCTCAGGGGCAGAAATATGCGCAGCTGTGCTTGAAAGAGCCCGGATTCGGGCGCAATATCGAAAGAGTCGCACCGCGGTCCCATTATGTATATGAAAAAGGCGGAGTCCTTTGGAATTCGCGCTGGAAGGATCCGAAAATTTAGGAAAGTGTTTACGGATGCAGGGGAAAAGGTGACTCGGGCGAATGTAAATGGACAAAATGATTTTTTTTCAAAACTTAACCCGGGGCGAGAGATTAAGAAAAAAATGCGGGGATGCTGCGAAAAAAATCTTTCTATTCCCACGATTTAATGCGCAAGTTTGGAGAAGTGCCTAGAGTCGAGTTTCTGGGTGGCGCTCTTTTGCTAAAGTATTTCTGCAATATATGAGAGGGATTGAAGTACATCGAACTCGACAACTTCTCTGCATTTACTGGAAAGTTCATTAACCTGATGTATAACATATTCAAGATGTTGCAATATAATATTTCTCACCAAAAATCAAAATCCCATTGTTATCATTATTATTGGTATTTTGTTAATTAATAACATGAAATATTACAGAGAGCTTTAAGCTGAAAGTAACAGAAAAATTAAAAATGATCATTCATCATTTCTTTTAAGAGAACCTTTCCTTTAAAAAAATATTAGAAATTTGATCTTTAAAGGCGCTTTCGAATTGTACAGCAAACTTCTGTATTTATTTCGACTTCGCTGCAAACTAAACCTGATACTCCTTAGTTTCAATCTAAATTCTTATTGGGAAAAAGAAAACTTCAAGGGAGGGGTAAGGTATTTGGTAATTTACTTCGAGTCCTAGTTAAAAGGCAATATTTATTGAAAGATAAGAGTTTGCATATGACGCAGAATTCCAAGAATATGTTACTTCCGAGAATTACGCAACAATCCAAGACCACATTAATGGCATATCATTGTGTCCCAGTATAACAGTTGAAAAGCACTGTATTTAAGTTTATCCAGTTCAATAAACCATAATCTTATTACTACCAAAAGATACTTATTAAAAGTATGTTTTGGTGACCATTATATTCACAGGAAGAAGAATGTTATGATATATTGTGTCCTCTAGAACATGCCTTATGACACTCAAAAATACATACTTTTTACCATAGATATCATCTTGAGAGGTTATAAAATTCCTGGATGGCTACTTTTGTAAATATGAAGCATTAACAGCGAAGAAAATTGAAGCTAAAATTGTAAACGCGGGGCTATGAAAGAAAAAGAGCGATTATCAGCATAGATTGATAGCAAAAAATGAGCGAGCACGCAAGAACACAAATTTGTAAGACTTCAGCTATGGAATTCTTGAGCTAACATTCTTGAGCTATGGAAGCAAAACATAGGCGTCAAACATCTCAATGCAACATCAAATCAAAGCAATTCAAATAAGCCTGTTTGCAATCACAATAAGAGACAGAAAATTAAAGTTCTGGTGAAGGATGAGGGCAAACGTTCCGAATATAAAATCATCTCATTACAATGAGTATGGGAATGTTATGTGGAGAGAAAATATGCAGCCACTGGGCATTAGCAACCCTCGTTGGACATTGGGCATCAGCAGCACTCAACTTTGCATCGAGGAATGTGAAGAGATAAAAATGATCAAACGATAGATGGAACAGACACTTCGTGAAGTATTTAGTAGAAAGAAAAGATCTAGTGTTTCTGGCGGCGAGCTTAAAACATTGGATGGCTTAAAACATTGGGGAGACCCACACCTGACACAGTTAAAGAAACAGCTCATATTGATGATAATAAATATATACACGCAAATATCACAGCTTCGTAAAAGATACAGCCTTGATCGAATCGCTCTCAATATAGATAAAGATATAGTTCCGAGAAAAGAACCACATTCCCCGTTTTCCACTGATCTGTTGCTTCTTAGTCCATAATGGAACGTAGTCGAGTTACTTATGCAAATCAGGGAAAATAGAAAGCGCACTCAGTCGGAGTTATTTGCTTAAAAGACAATTTATGAGTTGAAGTCGTATTTCACGATACTTGTCTTTAAGTGATCTCACAAAAAAGAAGAGGAAAGGCTGCACGACTTCCGACGAGAAATTTCCGGCGCTTTCTGCAGGCAATACGTATTAAAGTTTCCCACGTTCAACTTTTGAGCGATTCAAAGTAAAATTGCGCTGACGCCAAAACATCGTAACGAACGAAAAATATGGAAGTAAACTCCTTTAATCCTTTGGAGAGCCCTTTAAGTTATGAGAAATCGTTACCGTTTCCTCTTTCTATCCGATGATTCATGCAATCTGAGTTCATATCTTTCAGGCAGCGCAACTCAGTTTTCCCTCCCTGAGATAGATATTTATGTACGCATTAACTCATACTTCGCAGTCCACTAAATCGTACGCCTAACATCGGTGGCGGTGTTTGTCAATATTTAATCCGAAAAAAGGTAAAATGTTACGCGTAAAAAGGTAGTCGTAATGCAGTTATCGCAACGTCTAAACAAGAAGTAAATATCTCGTAAATTTAAATGCAAATAAAAGGTGATTGTGATTAGAATTTCCTAATAAAAATAACCAACTCTACGCAGAATACTAATTATACTACGGGGGCCAAACTCAAAGGGAAGAGTGACCAAATTATGTGTCATGGAAAGTCTTGGACTTCCTGAAAGAGCATTTACCAGTGTTATGCTCGCATACATGCTTATGAATCAAAACCGTATCAATGAAGTTTAGTGCTACTGTATGGAATGCTGTACCAATCTCTCAGGTAGTTGTGGACAGATGAACTTCAATTTCAGCGCATATTGTAGTTGGCTGGTCCACGTAACTATGCAAACTATAGCCTTTCTGAAGTAACTAATGAAAGTATAATGGTATTGCTAATCCATTATCTCGCTTCCCAACACCCTTGGTATGCTACATATATTTTTGATTCTTCGACATACCGTATATTCTCGAATCTTAGGCGCACCCGAGTTTAAAATGTGTTGGAAGTCATGTAGGGAGGAATACTATTGCGATTGTAAGACATTCCATATACGTAACGGTGCGTATCGTAACACCTCCAGCAAGACTTGTGATGCAACGTCATACATTTATTACTTAATAGGCAGAACGTCTATCGATGATCCTTTAATAAAGCAAATGTTCATAAGAAGAGTATCCTTTATTGTATCCTAAGGACGTATCGATGAGGGGGATTTAGTGATTGCTTACGAAAAGGACTGTAACAGGGAAAACTGAATCATAGCTTTAAACTGAATAATAAGAGTAACTTTTCTCTTCAATACCTACTTTTCGATAATGAGTAGAGTATTTAAGTTGCGCCGGATTTATAGAAGCTCTAAAAACGCCACAAAGGTGCGTCTTGGATTCGAAAACACACGGTAAATTAAATTTTATAAGCCATTGCATTTCCGGTTTTATCAAACGTTTTCAGGATAAATTTCTTTAATGAAGAGTCGCGCATAAATTTAATTCCACTTCCAGGAGTTTAACAATATAACCTGAAATTCTAGCGTTCGTCACATTCTATCTTTCTAGCGGCACACCGATACGTAGCGGTGCATTAGTTGGAAAGCTCCGTCGCAAGAAGCTTGCCTGTAAATCATTCATCAAAGTCTTCGAGAAGAATTTTGAACGAATCGCTTTTTACGAATCGAAATGCGGTTATTTTTTCGAATAGAAAGTAATCGCGGCAGAATGTTTTCTCCCTGATGTCCTCCGCAGAATGAATTCCCTTCCGATCTTAAGAAGTGCCACTTTCAAGAGCCGCACTCAAATGTCAGGACGTCAATAAACGTTTCCGTGACAAGGACGGAGGCTGTGTAGCAAATTTAGGACTTTCGCCCGGAAAAAGTGGACACCTCGTTACTTAGACGGCGCTGCGACAGGGAATTAAGAGGTTCTAAAACACTCCCCCCGCCCGCCCTGCCCCCGTATCTGTTGCCCACCCCCTCCACTCTCACACACGGAAGTGGGCCGGCCGATACACTTCCCTGAGAAAGTGAAAATTGGATTAAGTGTCACGAGCACCTAATGAGTATTGACTGGCATTTATTTCTTAACGGGATAAGCAGCTGATGCGGACGGATTTGTGCGTCTCCGCGGGTGCATACGTGAGCATGCAGGTGCTGCTCCTTCGGAGGCGAGCGCTGACGAAACGTAAGAGACTGAGCGCGTCCACTGAACGAACCCGAAATTAAAGTTAACGGAGGACTGCGCTGGTTGATTAAGTTTCATGCGTTCGTTACAAACTCTTGCGCTGCGTTATTCTCTTAAGAGGGATGGATTAGTTGAATGTATTCTTGAGTGGATTCTTCACGGTAAAGAGGAATTAGTAATTTACCAGCCGCGGTGGCGGAGTGATTAGCTTGGCAGCGCTGTTACCCCGCTTCCCGGGTTCGAGTCGCGGATGATTGGATTTTCTTATTTAGGGAATGTTTGTCCGTTGTTTATATCCACAACTATAATATATACGGTAAATAGATGTTTGTGAGGACATAGAAAATAAGTAAAACTATTGCGTGTTTAAGAGCTACGGCCCAGGCCGAGATGGTGTAGAAAATCGTAACGATATAAAAAGATCGTTCTCTTCTTCTGCTAAATTTATTTCCTATTTAGAACCAATTTCAAGGATCAATGCAGATAATTACGGTTAATCGTCGAATTCGGTCGTACACTGCAAATAAATTCATTTCATGCAAAATTCTTTTCATTTTATTACAGCGGATTTATTGTATTTATAATCATGAGGGAAGAGAATAAAAGAAAACCCGGGATCAAGTGCATAAGTGTACCATCAGTTATAAAGGCAAACATCCAATTGTAAATATCCCCTTCTGTGTCTCATAATGACGCATTTTTGTCTCTTCGCCATACGATATTCTTATGCATCAAAACCCCGGCTTCTGCTGCAATCTTTCCCGTGATATTTCTACTACCATCTTGCCGTGCTATGAAGCACTATGGAACATCACCACATTTAAGCCGAACTATCTACGTTATTCTTTATAGTAGCATGCACGGACTTTTGCTGTCCAGGGGTACTTGTAGACTTAAACAGAAAATGTTTCTTACCATAATTTTCTCATCACTCAGGTGAACAATATGAGTGATGAATATGAGTCCTAATCCGGCAATTACCCTTACGTGGACTTGGATTATTTCAATTTACAAGATTCAGTGGTGGAAGATGCCTATGAAGTCCTATTGTCGAGAAACACGGATAATCGACTCTAAAACGGTAACAATAACCTTTAGCCTAAAACATATCTCAGCATAAAAATTATTCTACTACTCTTAACATCTTCACATATATATCTCCCTATGATTCAACAATCAGATACATCCCGCCGTTGAAGACCTCACGTAGATGTATCTCTCATTTTAAAGTTGGTATTGCGATCTTATGCAGTCAATTGCTGTTTAGTATACTATGATTCACTGCGAAGAATATGTAAATCAAATCGATTTGAAAGGAAGATGATTCTTTTGATCCCGTTAGCCAAATTAAAATCTTATCCTTGTTCTTGGACAGAAAGGAAGTGTTCACAGTGGCGATTACGTAATTTCTCATTTAATTTCGGCTCTTGCGACGTAGGTCCGGGTTAGACTCGGCATGGAAATGGGTATTTGCGATGGTCAAGGTTTAATAAGGGAGAGGACCAAGGAAACTACATTTATATCTCGAATCGTGTCACTTTTCCCAACCACATCCGATTTTTGTTGTTCTCCTTCTTGGCGTCACCAGTTCAATAACTTTATCCTTACATTACGTTTTTTCATACGAAACATACATACGGACTTTTACACATGCCCCAACTGTTCAAAACTTGACCCACTAAAAAATCGGTACCACACCTTTCATTTCCTTTCAAATTTCGACACTGGTTCAATGATTTTTTTGGTAGCCATATTTTAGCTTCACTCTTTTTCAAATTTACGACAATTTCTCAATACGGTTCTTTAAAGATAGGTTGGGAATAAATTGGATTCAGTGAAATGGAATTCTCGACTGTTTCCGTAGTAACTAACACATACATGGAAATAAAACTAAGGGGCAGTATTCTCTGCTTCCATCGATTTTCCTCATCGGCATAAGTGACAAACATGAACAAATATATGTACCGTATCTTATCTTCTGTTAATACATGAAATATATTAATATATGTTAATATATGAAAACAAAAGTATCTTGCGTAAGTAGATCAAATTATGTATATTTAAGAATAGTACCGGTCTGTAACGTATTCAACCAGAGAACCGATTAGAGCATCATTCTCTATACCATTAGCTTCCAATAGCTAGGAGAAGGGAATGAGGTTTACCAGGCAAGATGAAGAGTGAGGTATTTTGCCCGATTTCCTTGCTGAGCCAGAATGGTATAAGCGGAACCAATCCATCTTTCTGAACCATTGTTTTTGCAACATTGATTAACATTTTAAGTAACGCCTTTCGTAACATTCCATAAGGGGAGACCTCAATTAGTACCATTACTCAGCATCATTTATACCTCAGTAGCTTTTATATCGTCACAGCCATGAACAAGACTGATACAAAAGGTGAATGGAAGATACATCTCCCTATATTTTACTACAAATGCTGTTAAAAAGCATTACTAGAGGAATAGCGAAGGGGGTAGTTTTAGAGGTTCAAGCCCTCCTATGAAAATAGAGCAAATAATAAACGAAAGCATGCGAGAGGATGGACTCTCACAATTATGACATACAAACACCGCTGGAGATTCGCAGGGAAAAATTAATCAGTTTATATTTTCATTAGACTTTGGGAAGGAGTATCCCTTCCCCTGGATTGCAGGTAATGCAGTGTTTACTCCATGGCTCTAAATCCTCCCCTATGGACAAATCAAGGCAATTCTGAACATTACATTCATCAATATATGGTAGCAAAAGCAACGGCAGTCCCAATCTAAGAAAACCAGTATTCCGTATCATGTACCCGTAATAATTTCAAATCAATTTCCAAAAAAAGATTAGAAGACTGTTGGGAAATGCATACTTAGAGACTATTGCCTCCCATGAGTGATCTCCTTAGAGCTATGAAGCAAGCAAGAAATTAACTACCGATAACTTATTTAGAGTCCCGGCACCTTCAGCAAAAATTAGCAAATATTATTCCCAATCATATGTGATACCCTCAGGCTAAACATTCTGACAAGACGATATACTGTTATTAAGCAACTTTAAGAAGTCCAAAAGCTCCGGAAAATTTTATTTCCTGAGTTATTGCCCATACGTTTGGCTTTTATATCTAGCGACAGCAGGAACTAAAAAAGGGAACACACATAGATGCAAGATTTTGGAATTCCATCAACAAGAAATTTCAATTACCTTAATGATGAGGCTAACACCTAGTAAGCACCTGAAATATTCAAGCAACCGGTTTCTCTAGCGAGCTAAGACATGTCCCGATGCTGCTGTTCATCTGGAGAAACCAGTTTATAATTAATATCCTGCAGAAGATGGCACGTGTAGCTTCAAATCTCACAGGTTTTTCGTGGAGTCATTGGAAATGTAAAGATTGTTTGATGAACTGTTCAATTAGCAGAAAAATAATAAAATAATCGAAGCAAGATGGGAAATAAATTATGAAATGATACATCATTTCCTGTGTAATTGAATGTTTGTCGACATTTGTTTATCTCCGTATGCTCATAATCATATATCAAGCGGAACTGAGTCGGTTATGTATACAAATATCTCATAATTTATAAACCATTAAAAGGATCATCGGTACATTAACAGATGCACCTTAGCAACCGCTAGCTACGATATTTCAAACCCCGTTACACTAACTGGAAATAGGGAATTTATTAGATATTGGAAACCCTACATAATAATATATATTTCCCTCCAGAAGCATAAGAACAAGACTCAACATGTATTAATAAACACCCATAAGTAGCATTAACCATACTTAGTTATTAATAAAATAATATATCAACTACTCAAATGGTATGAATGCTTCAGTAAGAGAAGAAAAAAAAACAGATTTGCTTTACAACCTGAATTTCAAGTGAGAATTCATGAATTTGAAAGGATTGGAATTCTTTTTGGTCTGAAAGTACTAAATAGTAGAAATATAAGAGGCCAATGCTCATTTTCCTACCGTCTTATACTTTTCTTCACTCTAATTCAACATTCCTAGAATATCTCTAGCACGTAGAATTTATTAAGTGACTTTGAGAGTAAATAGGTAGGCCGAATTCTGAAACTTCGAAAATCAATTAGATAATGCGATTCCAAACTCCAATTAGTTGCTAGCTATGAGGGATATGTTCTTAAGAAAACTTTGAATATTTCTACAAGAGTCTACTCGAAAATTTGCTTGGGGCGGACTTTAGAGATTCAGATTCCTTTGATTACCACTAAGACTTCTCTTCAAAGGCAGAATTATAAACTTCATCGCGTTTTAGTAAGTCTCAGCTATATTTGGAGTTTAATTTTAAAGTAATAAGCAAGAAATACTAAGAGTATTACGAGTAAAACTTAAATTGTAGTTGATCATACATAACCATCTAATGTGGCATTCCGCATCATAATTACAGCTTTAAAACGATTAGCAGCAATTAAATTATTTTGAGTTAAAAAATGCAATTACAGAAGCATAATAGAGCATTTTCTTTAAGCTTCTCAAAGGTCAATTTCTTTGTAAAATTTTAAATTCAAACAAAAATCGAAATAATGATTTAAATTCATAGATTTTAGCTTTCGTTTTAATGATGCGAGAGCGATAAAAAATTAATATATCATATGAGGTAATTGCAAAGCAGTTTTAGTCTGGTAGCCTTCTTGGTCATTTTGAACGTAAGCCCCCTCCGGGAATCGAACCCGGGTTCATATTCACTGAAGCAGAAAGCACTTGGCTATCTGGGAGCACAAGTAGCTTGAACCTTTCGTTGATTTTATTCCTTTCCTTCAAGATTTCTTTCTTGAGTGTATTTATATGAATAAAAAACTCGGGAACAAAAAACCCAAAACTCTCAGCCTATGGAACTTGGAACCCAATGTCTTTCATCATAAAAATGCACTGAATAAGGCAATAATTTCAGACTTCAAACGCAAAAGTAGGAAATGCGACAAAAACGAATTCTAGATCGGGACTCACGATCGGTCTATATCTTTGATGCCGCGAGGAAAGGGTAATCGGAGAAGCTCCGTCAAAACTATAATTTCCATGCCGCGTTTCGCCTTTGGGCCTCCAACGAGTGCGACATAAGTCTTAATGACATATAATTCTCAAAATGATATAATGGGCAATGATTCTCTCCAAGCGGTCGAGTCATTCTACCGACTTTCAAACCCAAGCTACTGCTATCTCGTGCGAGGGAAATATTTATTCAATGGGCAGACAACCAATGATTCAATGAAAATGCATGGCTGCGTCCACTACTCATACCCGTCGCTCCGCGTAGATGTTAACGTAAATCCTTGCGGCGCTCAACCGATTGCTAGGTGGATGCTATAACTAACCATTTCGAAACAGGCATCGGCTCCCAGTCTATTATCTCCGCTTCTTCGTCTCCTTTCGTATTTGATTCAATTTTCACGTGATCGCGTTACATAACGGCCGAGGAAAGAAATAATGGTTTGAAGAATAGAGAAGAAAATGGAGACCAGTTTAACGAGTAGAACAGGAGGCCATTGACCACTTTTTTACTTCAGATTCAGCAAAAATTCAGGCAAATCATTTCCGTTGCCTCTGAACGATAAACGCTGAATTGCTGCAATATCTTCAGAAGAATTTCATGTAAATATTTTGTCACTATCTAAATCCATTATAGATGGAATCGATAATGGATAATACAGTTATGAACCTAACGATTCAAAATTAAATGTCTTATTCGGTTATTTTAAAGAGGGTTTGGTGAACAAAGATTTTTCCAACGAAAGACGAGATTATCTGGAAAATGTTCACACATTTATTCAATGCGAAAATATTAGAAATAACACAAAATTGGATAACGGTCAATCCTGAAACCGGTCGTGTTCTTAATATACGGTGGAAAATAGTAGGTATTTGTGAATTTTATTTCTTCGATTACCTGTTATGGATTTCAACATAGTAAAGCCTTCAAAAATTGATTATACCTTTTACCCATGTTTTTTTCATAAAAAGAATATCCTTCTTTATTTTAGAAGCATTTGTATTAATTATTAACTAAATATCTTAATAATAAATATACTTTGTTCATTACGTATTTGTTCCTATAAAACAGCAACTAAAGGGAAGAGATGCGGCATAGTAGTTCAGTGGTTAGAATACCAGCCCGGAAAGTGGGAGACTTGGGTTTGAGTCCCAGTCATGTCGCTATTTTTCACACTTGTTATTCCTTGGNAGCTGTCGAAATCGTACAGCTGATTGCCCAAAACTCTTTGAGAGTAAGGAAGTTGAAGAGGATGACGAAAGAAAGATAATGTATAAAAGGAGAGTGACAGTAATTAAAAGAAAAGAAGGAATCAAGGTAAGCGTAAGAAAGAAAAAAGGGCTGGTAAGAGCAGAGGAAAGGAAAAAACATGGGCTTGAAGCCGTACCCCGTGCCCTTCCGACCATGATCCGGCCTTACAGGTCTCCATCAGGTCTTTCAACTCCGATCCCAATGTATTCCTCGTTCCAATATAACGAGAATCGATAGAAAACAATCATTTGAGAAACCGGTAAAGAGCTGCCATTCACTTTCACGAATACATTTAAATGAAAATACGTCCTCTTTTTCCACTGCCGAATTAAGATTCCTCTCCAATAAGAACGTGAAAACATTTCCCGGAATGAAAATTTTTCTTTCAGAGAAAAATTAGAGGAAAAGATTGATTGCGATATCCCCAGTGGATTAACTTCGTCGGGGTTGAAATAATACGTTTCTACTGATCCAATTCCACTTTGCCAAAAAGGAAAAGGGACAGAAATGATACTGAGGCAAATCACGAGCGGAAAATCGAAATTGCTGATCGGAATTTCCGCGAATGACGTTAGTGATATAGGGTGACGTTTTACTACCTTCATAAACTGGTCAGCCAGGTTTCTGAATAGCTTGACAAAAATAAGCCAATAAGCTTTCGTGAAGAAATTATTACTTAATGGTGAATATAAAGAAGAATGAGGAAAACGAATGTATTAATTATTAACTAAATATCTTAATAATAAATATACTTTGTTCATTACGTATTTGTTCCTACAAAACAGCAACTAAAGGGAAGAGATGCGGCATGGTATTTCAGTGGTTAGAATACCAGCCCGGAAAGTGGGAGACTTGGGTTTGAGTCCCAGTCATGTCGCTATTTTTCACACTTGTCATTCCTCTGGGACCAGCCGCACGACTTCATCGTGCAAAGTATTATACCTTTCCTTAATCCTTGTAATAAATGATAATCATTGTAGTAATCGGAATTGTAAGTTAGAGAACAATATGAGAATAGAGAAGTATCGAAAACTGTATTAGAACAGAAAAAAAATCTTTTATCGATCCATCAATAATAAATGTGCTGATATTAGAGATCTCATGGGGTGAAATAAATGTGATGAGATAACGAGATAAATAACCGTTTCTTGCAGTATCGTTTCTGTATACTCGTAACTATCCTAAAGAGAGCTTGGGACCAATGTTTTGAGAATATTTGCGATGTCAAATCTAAAAATACTAAGGAAGAAAACGTCTGAGTTTTTTAACTGTAGCCTTTTAAATCTATGAATAATATTCATTGAAGTTAATCTATTAACGCTGAAATTAAATAAANGAATAATATTCATTGGAGTTAATCTATTAACGCTGAAATTAAATAAATTCTAAGAGGAAGGAAAAAGCTTGTGGTATTTTTAGGGGGAGATTTATTTTCTGGTGAGTATTTCTAATATGGAATGTGCATATTGGTGAGATTGTTTCACTGCCAGTTTCTGATGGATTATTTCCATAAATTGTAATTTCTCTTGGTGCATTCTCTAGAAGCAAGCGATTTATAGCCATTGATAATCTGGCCGAAGATTTCAGCTATTTCGTTGCACTTTCCACATTTATTAGTTGAAATATTTCAAACTTTCATAATATTCTTTTGGTAGTTTTGTGTTTTAATGGTTTGATCTTGTATGGCTAGTAAAAATCCTTCTGTTTCCGCGAATATGTTTCCATTTTTTAGACATGCAGTGGAAACTAATTCATCGACATGAGGTAGAGTTAACTGGTATGGATGTTTTCCGTGAAAGGTTTTCTCTCTCCTTATAAGTTTGAAAGAACTGTTTGTTATGATTTTTTCTGTCAATGAGAAAGAATTATCATTAAATTTGAGCGGTGTGCCTGACGTCGAGTTGGTGGTCATTGATTTGTGTAAGGGACTATTTTCAGATTTTGCTATCATATAATTCCTTATTTTATCAACTTGTGAGCAATTCAAATTTTTAGAGCAATAAAGCTACTCTCTTCTTTTCTACTTACGGTGAAATGTTCAACGGCTTTATTATTATTCAACAAGTATATGTATATAGCGCATTTGGTATGTATTGTACTTTCTCTTGTTAACCTCTCAAGTTATTCCAGTTCCGTTTCGCTTCATTTAATCAAACCGAATGAAAATGTGAACACCTAACATCGGGACAACGAATGTATTATTATTAATAGATACGTTATAGATAGACTTTTTAATAGTAGATATAGATTTAGTAAATTAACTATTTGATGAATCCGGTGGTAACTTATTACAGTTTTAGGATTATTCATACAGTAATGTATACAATGCTAATAATAATGATGCGAATGATCTTGGCTATAGACACCAATTAAACTAATTCTACAACTAATACAGTAATCATATGGTTATTGCTATTACAGGATATCATCATTTAGCTACACATCATACTATTACGTTACATACTTTTTCTAGTTACAAAGAATACACTATTACGATAATAATATCTCTTAGCTAAAAGAATTAAATATTATGATACGCGCTTATTTTCTTACAAGCTTTCTTAAGGGTTCTTGGAAGGCCCTCACGGCTACCATAGCGGCCCCTGGGACAAGTCCCCACCTTACCAGGCCCTCTACCACCCGCACTTCGTCAACGGCAAGCTTATTCGTCAATCCAAGTTCTATGTTCATATAATGTTCATAAATTGCTTGTGATTTTTAGAGAAGAGCTCAAAGACGCTGCAGACAAACTATTCCATTCTTTAACAGCGCCATTCGAAAACGAGACTTTACTTATAATCATTATTGACTAACAAATCCGATTTAGTTTATTTCTAAGCTTAAATGATTTAACTTGGAAAATATATGACAATAATAGCACCGTTAGAGTACAACAAGCCAAACAAAATTTTCATAGTCATAGATTCACCACACCCGACACAGTAAATCGTGGATTGAAAACCGCCAGTCATGAGCACAACTGAAAGACCCCTTTCCGAAAAGCTGTCGAAATCGTACAGCTGATTGCCCAAAACTCTTTGAGAGTAAGGAAGTTGAAGAGGATGACGAAAGAAAGATAATGTATAAAAGGAGAGTGACAGTAATTAAAAGAAAAGAAGGAATCAAGGTAAGCGTAAGAAAGAAAAAAGGGCTGGTAAGAGCAGAGGAAAGGAAAAAACATGGGCTTGAAGCCGTACCCCGTGCCCTTCCGACCATGATCCGGCCTTACAGGTCTCCATCAGGTCTTTCAACTCCGATCCCAATGTATTCCTCGTTCCAATATAACGAGAATCGATAGAAAACAATCATTTGAGAAACCGGTAAAGAGCTGCCATTCACTTTCACGAATACATTTAAATGAAAATACGTCCTCTTTTTCCACTGCCGAATTAAGATTCCTCTCCAATAAGAACGTGAAA
The DNA here is from genome assembly GCA_000376725.2 of Ladona fulva. Lineage (NCBI taxonomy): Eukaryota > Metazoa > Arthropoda > Insecta > Odonata > Libellulidae > Ladona > Ladona fulva. The sequence goes on from KZ308399.1 coordinate 665,196, forward strand.
ACATTTCCCGGAATGAAAATTTTTCTTTCAGAGAAAAATTAGAGGAAAAGATTGATTGCGATATCCCCAGTGGATTAACTTCGTCGGGGTTGAAATAATACGTTTCTACTGATCCAATTCCACTTTGCCAAAAAGGAAAAGGGACAGAAATGATACTGAGGCAAATCACGAGCGGAAAATCGAAATTGCTGATCGGAATTTCCGCGAATGACGTTAGTGATATAGGGTGACGTTTTACTACCTTCATAAACTGGTCAGCCAGGTTTTTGAATAGCTTGACAAAATTAAGCCAATAAGCTTTCGTGAAGAAATTATTACTTAATGGTGAATATAAAGAAGAATGAGGAAAACGAATTTTTGTTGATTGAAACATACGGATTAGAAAAAATTTAAATAATAAAAACTATAAACTGAAATAATAAAGGCCCGTGTACTTTTCCATTTAGATTATTAACTGGGTAAGCCCGAGAAAGCATGACTAGAAAATACTCCTATATCTGTAGATAAAGTTCACCTATTACAAATTCATCAACTTTAAATACCAGGTTACCAGGTGGAAGACAATGCCATAAAAATATACATGAAGGATGCAATTTATATTTGCTTTAACTGGTTTAAATATAGAATTCCTTCGTTCCCTCTCAAATTTCTTTATTGATCGCCAGTTATGGAATAGGACATTAGGCTAAATTAAAACCTTTCACTGCTGCGGACGAGATTCAAATCAAAAAATTTAAAATTGAATTTCTTTGAAATAAGTAGAGACAATACTGTGGCAGTGGTCCCCTTTGTCTTTCATTCATTAATAATGAGTGGATCCCGTAATTTTCAAATGAATACTAATTGATTAACTCAGCTCCCACTCCTGAAAATAGAAACCGTTGTTTCATAAGGAAGAAATTACTAGAAAATCGTTGTTCATTAGACTAAGGCAAACAAAGTTCATTAGAACTTTACACGGAATATAGCATACATTTTCTGTTTGCTCGAAACGCGGTACGATAAGAATCTATTACCTTCCTTCATTTCCGTGCATGTCTTATGCAATCCGCTATTGGTTACGATCCTAAAATATAAAGAGATTCTTCCATGATAACCAATGCTCAGGTCTACCGCACGTAGAGCAAACTAGAACGTGCCTGGTTCAAATGAGAGACAAAATCTTTATAAATCACCTTTCTGAAAAAAATGTGTAAGCAGCCATGAGGAAAACACAAAAAACTTTCACCCTAATTACATTAATCTTTTATACAATCAATAGTTTAGCACTGAACTCAATTTGAATTTTTTCGTCTACGACTGCTCCTTCACTAACACTACGAAAAGTGTTTTCATCCCCTTAATTTCTTTCTGATTCTTGAAGCAATATACTTTTAAATACAAGTCGTTTCAGAGACTCATTCTTTGCGCGAACGATACACGACAACAATAAGCTAAAGAGGTAACTTGAACGCTTGGTGTTTACACACACACGCGAAAAGGCGGCTAGATGGGTATTTATGTAAATGTAGATGTAGTTAAAGGCTTTTTAAAAAGGCTGTTCTAGCACCGCAATGCTCTAACACAGCACAGAATTTACTAAAATTCCGTAATTTCTTAACATTGTCCTTCGTGCAAAAATACTTTTATTCCACTTACTCTGGAAAAAAACCTTTTCCAGGCTTTGTTATTTGGATAAATTTCACTAATATGCATTCTCTAAATTCTACGTCACCAAATAGGTTCTAACCGCAAGTAGCACAACAAATTGGGTTTGAGTCCCAGTCATGTCGCTATTTTTCACACCTGTTATTCGTTAATACGAAGCACCTAACTTTTCTACTAACGATTGAAGACGATATTACATCGATATACGAATAAATTGTTGTGATAATAAATAATAATAAATTGTATTCTATCCACAAATATATTGTAATTTAAATTTCGCGGCAAAAATGTATGGTATTCAAGGAATCGTTGCTAATAAGCATTTGATATCTCCATGATAACTGTAAGATGATGAAAAATGCATAGATTTTAATGCCACTTGCGTGTGGTATGGTTTGAATAATATTTCTTTAAATTTACATTAATAGAATTTACATACATATTTGAAGAAAAACAGAACAGCTTACAGTTTGAAGTATATTAGGCTAATTCCCCTTCGAACTCATTCTACATAGGGAAAACGAGAGATATTGTCCTTTACGTATTAAAATCATTCGTATGAAACTGCGCATAAAAAATTGAAGTGAATAATGATGGATAAATGATGAATTACCGTTAAGTATTTCAAGAAGTGGTGCGGTTTTTATAAAACACATTATATGTTGCCATTATAAAGAATGGCATGGGCTCATTGGAGTATCTATTCCATTTATTTTGTATTTAACAAAGCATATTTACAAATGAAAACAGAATAGCAAGTATGAAAAACGAAAATATCGCAAGTGATAGTTGACAAATAAAGTAACTTAATGAGAATAAGATTGATCTTTTCAGGAGTTGTATCAGTGCACTCGTACTTCATACTAAAATATTGCTTAATATGTAAAGGATGCAAGAGTTAGACCAAATTATAACTCAGGGAGACCAGTTCGTCTAACGGAGGGTACAGTGATCGAAATGACAATCAAAGGGAGTTGAACAGACTTAGAAAAATATGGAGACTTCAATGAGCGGTACAAGGGCGATGCTTAACACCAAATCAAATAATCACCTTCAAGTTTTCCTATAACCAAAAGAAATTAAATTTTTATCCATCTACTCAGGGACCGCATAGAAACCTAGTGAGTACAAATGGGCTCCCGGATGGCCAAGTGGGCAACGCGTTGGACTTCAGTGAAAGCGATCCCGGGTTCGATTCCCGGTGGGAATCTACGTGCGAAATTACCTGCTGGCGAAACACTTTTAGCAATACTTCTGATACTACAAATGCATTGGCCCGCAGACCGCAATTTCAGTAACTTTATGAGTAAGGTAACAAATTAGATTTAATTACTCAACAGTCACGCAGAAAGTATTTCAATATCCACTTGACTACATAAACTCATCTACGGCAAAACCATTTTGACACTCCATTTCTGTAGGCTTTAGCAATGAAAGTCGCGCAGTGATAGACTAACGACCATCACTAAAAGCGCCAATAGGCAAAACCGGAGCAGAGTTAGAAGATATACGAGAATTACATAATATAAGCAATCCGCAAACTTAAATGTTGATACATTTGGCCAAACATAAATAGGTTTTCACTTCTGGGAGCACGGTGTCACCAAACGAGCCTTATTTACGACTGCTGAGAAGTGTTGGGCGTAGCTATCACGCTCGGTTTCGGAAATCCCGCCGAGCGGACTGTGACGAACAGAATTGGACTCTGTAAACGGAAGGCGGTCGCCAGCAATTCACAGGGAGCGCCTTTCCCTCGCCACAAAGCTCTTTTCGAACTTTCTCCGCCGCTTCATTTGTCCCTCCGTATCTGATCGGAGGCCCACGCCCCGGAGTGGGCGATCCCATGGACGAGACTTAGTAGCTCTTGAGCGGTGAGCGGCGACATTACACGATTATCAGACTGCGGGTGACAGCGCCACGCGGAGGGGCCACCTAATGACCGGAAACCGGTGGACCAAATTTACGAGCGAGTCTCACTATGAAATAGGCCTCCGCTACAAGGAATAACGACCTCAGATGTCGATTCTGTCCACCACAATTGCGCTAATTTGAGAGGAATAGAAAGACGTTTACGGCGTAGGAACCTTCCGCAAGTTGTTTTGGGAGTGGGACTGGGAGCGGTCCGCCGGCGAAAATGTAGGGGAATAGAATAGCGAAAATGTACGCATTTTGCACGGATGTCAGTTTATGCAAGGTAGAAAGAAATGCGATTCACTCGTAGCCTCAAATTATGGAGCGCAAATGACAGGTTTTGCAACGAATGTAAAACAGTAGTGATGCCACAAATAAGCTACGATAAATCAGTGAGCGTCACGTAGATGCTTCAGGACGCAGAAGAGGAATCTTAAGAAGAAAGAAGATAAACAAAGGATTTATGTACTAAAGTTCAGAGAAAGCACGTCCACTGATGATGTAGCCATTATAATACGTCATCCATGTTACATAGTTCTGACACTGCGAGGAAGATCAGGGAAACAGATGTTGCGAATCGATTCAAGAACTCAGTTTTTCCGCGAACTATCCGCTAAAGTAACCGGTTACTGAATTAGAGTCATGGTGCTTGCACCCCCTGCCACACGCCGAAAGGTGGCTTACATTGACATTTTCTCGAGCCGCCAATGGCGCGTAGCAGGGGTTGTAAAAACACTGATAATCCTATCACAACTTAACTGCTATTAGATTCGCTAATACTACGAGGAAAAAACGACCAAAAGTGACTATCCCTACTGGCAATCACTTCCTTGAATCGCTTCTTAGATATAACACTAAGCTTGCTAACTGGAATAACAATATCAGCTATCTCGTCGATGAGATCTGTAGTGATAAACTTTTCGAAAAGCTTACGTCGGTAATCAAGTCTTCTATCCCTAAGCGAAGTCCACCCGAGGGATTCTATCATAGCCGATACACTACTGTGGAATCTAAAATCTTCCTTGACAGACCTAGCCGTCCCCCGTTTAACCATCTCAAGATCGGAGACTAATCCTACATCGTGAGGATCCCAAACTGCACAACAATTTTCGAGGAGAGGTCGAATTAGGGAAAAGTACACTCTTTCCTTTACTCTCGATGGACACACACAAACAGACATAGACACCGAATCTTACAAAGAAATTATTGTTTATATGAATTGAAACCCCTATATATTATGTAAGCGTAGGCAATGCGACATAATAAGCATGAGGATAAATCTACAGAATTACTGTCACGATAAGCACTATTTCTTAAAGTCAATGTACCGGAGCATGCTACTTAAGAATTAATGAAGAGGGCATAAAAGGCAGCACGGGAATTTGCAGAATAACGTAAATCTTGAAGTATAAGTAATAACAACTTTATAAGGGTGAATTTCAGTTTAAGACACCTCTCTTGCAATTGACCATTTATGTCACACGAGCAAGTCCTAACTAGGATTCGAACCCGGAATCTCCTTAAAGCTAGGTTAGCACGCTAACCCCTATTCCATCAGGCCTATTTGGCCGGTCCACAGTACTTTTTCCGCAGTCCACAGTACTTTTCCTCGACGTTAACTAAGTAAATTTTGTTAGCATAAGCTTTCCCCGATATTTAGACCGCTATATCCATCTCCTGGGCACTACCTCGTAAATGCTGGGTGCTGTTAGTCTAGCAGCACCGAAGTCCCGGGTTCGAATTCTAGCATAGGAATGGATTTTTGGGTAGTAAAATAAAGAATTAACTGTAGGATTGGTATTGTAAGGCAAAAAACCTCCAAGGTCGTGATTTTAATCATTCTTAGTAGTCTTATTAACGTAATCAATGTTGGCAGAAATATAGAGGCATTCCATAACAAATGGGTGCAGGGCAAACCCGGAAACCTAGATCGCATGTCACTTGTTCACCAGTTTCACTGACAATGATCACTGGTTTTAAAGTAGATTAATTATTGTAAATTTGTTTGACTAGATGAATTTGTCGCCTTAATAAACTTAGTTTAACATAACAACCAGCATAAAGAGGAACATTTATAGGTATTTAAACTAATAAATCGCGAGCTAGCAACGAACGATTCGAATAAACCGCTGCCTACTCTTTAACCGATACCAACTAATTTCACTTTCAGAAATTACAGCACCATTAACTGATCGAAAGAACGGGTGACATTATCTCAGAATGAAAACACTACACAACATTAAAATTTAGTTTTACATAAAACGTGGAAAACAGTCTAAATCTGAGATATTCGATATCTCCGATCTATCCGAATGCAAACTATGACTAATACCGGAAAATTCCCTCTCTCGATATTTATAGCGCTATAAAACTACTGAAGTTATTGAACATGTTTACAGTCACGGTTAATACGCCGGCACAGTAAAAACTCTCTAAGAAGTAATATTTCAGCAGGAAAACCTGTAAGACCCGAGAAACATAAACAGTACCTATGTATATTTACTTACTTCTTCAGCGAGAAAAGGACCTCCACAAGGCGTAACTTTCGCTACGAGTGCAGAACAGCCATAAATCTTCAACTTCGTGTATCGAGAAGTAGGATCGGACCCTGTAAAGGCGGAAAGACATTTTCTACTTGTATGAAACAGTAAGGGCGTATAAAAATGAACCGAAAAATAAATCTTTCGGATTCATTTGCATATTCCAACCATAAATAGCGTATAGCACATTCGAAATTTCATATGGAAGCATTAAAATTCTGGAAATAAGAACCAATATATAATACAATTGAGATGATTAATCGAGAATTTCGCTTGTTTCATTACTGAGCGTACCATAAAGGAAAAAAGAAGGAATTTTAGTAACAAATTCACTAAAATATTAATTTACTAACAAATTCATTTAAAATCTTACGATCCAGGTAAGTATAAGCTATCTTTTTACTTTTTTGAATAAAAATATACAATAATATAAACACATGAATCCACTGCTTCTTCCTCCGAAATTCTTAATGATTATTGCCAAATTAAAAAATAGGGTGTGATATTTGTTGTTGTGTTTGTTATGAATGTCTAGCATATTTAATTAAGGTGTTCCAATATGGGTGACTGTAAAATGTTTTTGACTTTGAAAAGTTTAAAGGAATTAAAATAAAATTGACAGTGAAATGCTAAATGAAATTATAATGTTAGCTCTAGTTATTTTAACCTAGTACCTCCCTATGAGTCACTAACTTGCTCAGAAAGACGATTGTGGTAAATATTAGCAAATTATATACTTCTTAATTGTGTAATTTAGCCTCCGTATAGTAACTATCTTACCTTATTGATATATTTAAGTACTTTTGACTTTAAATATATACCGAAAAAGAAAAATTAACATTTCTGTATTGGTAGATAAAGGATAATAAGAGTATGGTATATGTTCATTTTAGGTAACATTAGAAGAGGAACGCACAATAGAGTTGATCCGGAAATACCGTAGCAAAATCTAACATATATTCGATCAATTTCCAAAAATCATATTCCTTATATTTTAACGTGTTTCTTTCCACAAAATCAAAAAGCGAATATAACAAAAATATTCAATAAGCCATACCTCACTTTTTGATTAAATATGCTCCTCTCACAACAACCTCTCTCTTTCTTTCAACTTCTTCCACAGATAAGATCAAGGAGAATATATTTCGGTTAGTAACTCATAAAAAGAGAAGACAAATAAATCACAGACACGTTTATGAAGCTTTACGTTCTTCCTGCAGAGGCGATTCGTGCAATTATTTCTCTTCACCTACACCTCCAGCTAAGGTGCGGTTGAAATTCGATCCTCGGGTGTTTTCTTTTCGTGATACTGCTTTTTTCACAGTTCTGTTACCCAATATGATACATTAATTAGTTCGTGACGTTTTAATATATTGGTAATCATTACTTAAGAAAATATGCCCTTTCCTCTCTGTTTTTTGAGCCTCAGAATGCTTGAAATAGATGCATAAGGGTCCTATCTGTCTTGAAATAAGGTCTTAAGTCTTTAAAAAAAAACAAAATCATCAAAACAGGCTAAATACGTTTAGAGGAATACTGAGACTGTAATGAGTATTACTGAGACGGTATTATTACTTCCAAAACAAATTTATCGTCAGGTCTCGTTATATACAGAAGAAATTGAATTTTCAAGGAAGAACACGTGTGAAAATTAGCGACATGACTGTGACTCGATCCCAGGTCTCCCACTTTCCGGCCAGGTATTCTAACTACTGAACTACTATGCCGCGTGTTATAGTAGATCAGTGCCAGAAAGTGGGAGACCTGGGATCGAGTCACAGTCATGTCGCTTTTTTTTCACACCTGTTATTCGTTGGGTTTCAGCCGCACGGCACTTCCATGCTTAGTAATTTACCTTTCCTTGATCCTTAATTAAATTTTCAGTGACACAGTGGTTTTAGGTAAGAACTGTATCAGTAGTTTGAACTGAAACATAACGCCGAGTTATCCAATGATCTAATAAATTTAATATAATTGTCATGGACCAAAAGGAGCGGGCGAATTTCTACCTTGAATGCGATAAAGATAGAATCAGATTCACTTTAATAAACATTCCCTGCGAGTCACCAGTGGCGTGTGTAACTGTAATTATTTAAATGATTACAATTTACCTCCTATAATCTCGACTTTTTAAAACCTATTTAGTCTCAGTTGGGGAGGTAGTTTTTCAACCCCTCCTTCCTGGCTACGCAACCGATAATAGCCAATAATGATAAATTTCATAGCGCGTACCTGTACAAGCGATAGACAGACATTTTAATGGAAGACATATTTATCTCATAAAGTAGGGTGAGAGGAAACGCATTGTCATGCTGACCCACCACCAAAAACTAAAAGACCGAATCAACTCTAAAACTCGTCGATTGTGTTAACTCTTGCTATATTAAGCTATTTTTGTGGGTTGATACGAATAAGATTCGATTCCAGATCACAAGGGAGATTTATAAAACTCCCGATGAATCTGAATTTTATCACGAGAGGACCATATTTCGTTTGTGAAAATAAATGAAAGATTAACGACCGTAAGGCCTGAGGAAAGTACCTAACAGCCGATTCCCATATTATTGGCCAATAAAATTCCACGCATGGAAAAGGCACTTTCCGCCACTTACGAGTAAAAAATTAAAAACGCCGGAATATATATAATGGGAAACACCCAAACTGAAAGCTTACGAAATAAAAACCAATGATGCGATAAAAGCGCATAAATTACTCAAGTATTCGGAGGGAAGTAATAAATGTTCATTTACACAACCCTTCGCTATTTTTCATTGAGTTGAGAGACGTATTTGTACTGAGCCGGATGAAATCGCTAATAACAATTAGGATACATAGATTTAGATATACATACATATATCATGCTGTCCGCTTATTGTCGTGTGGCAGTAGGCGAATCAGTATCTCAATTTTTTTCAGTGATGCTTCTACGATACCACATATCCTTTGCAGAAAACAATCCTAATATATAAATAGCGTAGAGTCCGTCCATCTTTTCCTTCTCTAACTCAGAATTTGATGTAGAGTTACAAAACAAACAGCATTGTGTTTCTACAAAGTTGAAAGCCACACGAAAATTATTTTCATCTCTGACAAGGCTCGGTTTCGAACCCAGGAACCCATTGTATGTTTTCGTAAGATTACATGCGATTTCCCATTTTACAGACTGCAAGGTTTTATTCCTTCATTCAATAAAATACTTAAATGTGGACTGATTTACATCGCAGTTATTTCATTCGACGAGTAAAACTATAATCTATCTTATTCTTCGGTGCCTAAGAGTTTTACAGACGATTTAACCTTATGTATAAAAATATCAACTAAACATAAGAATATCTGATATTTCTTTTTATATCCGGTAATTACCGAAGTAAGCGTGACTGCTGTCTCGGATTCGGCTCCTACAAGATAAATTCATGAAAGAAGAGTAGGGATTAGCGTTTCCTTCTCTCAATTTTAAGCGTCTGTAGCAAACAAGATTTCTTAATAACAACGTGGATATATCTATAATATATTGCTTTCTGTATACCTTTCTGTAAACCTCTAACTAACCTCGCTGAAAGAATAAATAATAATAATAATCTGCAATTTCCGATTGATAAGTTATACGGAAGATCTGTCTGTGGAGTAATCAGGAGAAGGCCGATAGATGAGTTAAAAATTGAGGGAGGAATATTGTGAACATTTGCTGATGGTAAATATAAAATTTATAGGAAATGGCAAGGATTTGTAAAGATTTCAACGATGGATATTTTGTACGTCAAATTTACATTAACATGATTTACTTGGTATTTCACATTTCTTCCCCGTTTTCTGCGTTATTTTACTTCTAAAAGATTAACTCCAGAATGTATTCCCAAATTTAATCGCAGTATCTGATCGGTAGCTGGGAGGACACGTAATACCTTCTAAGCCTTCCTAGTATGTATTATCTATGAGTTAATTTAGCTTAGGTTTAGAACTTGTTTCTTCCATAAATGTCAATCATATGTTACGAAGTACTTTCGTAAAGCTTGCCGATGAACCAAGCAATTCCCCTGTAACCTACAGGGGAATTGCTCATTCACGAATGCAACCACTATCAGCTCTGTTACATATTGTCGTCCAGGGGTGGTGAATCTATGGCACGCGTGCTCAAAGTGGGACGTGAGAGAAATTTTTGGCACGCGAAATCCTGACAGCACTGTCCTTGTTAAGTGATTAAAAAATTGAAGCCCCAGATAAATAAATAAGGATGATACTAACGATTATTAACGATGATTGATGATCATTTACGTCAATTGCAAATTCTAAATTCTGTAGTTGACATAACATAAAAAGATATTCTCGGCATCACTCTATCGTGCATCCTATCAGCATTTCATTCTACCAGCATTCTATTTTAAAATATTTCAACTATGTCATTCTACCAAGTATCGCTGGATGCCATTAATTTTATCTTACTATGAAACATCTTTTCATTGCTGTCTTTTTCTCTATCTTCACCCACTTTTAAAATAACAAAGGGTTAGATGTAAGAGAAGACTTTATAGTGTCGATCTCGCCCTGAATAGAGACGTATTCTATTCTATCGTTTGGAACCCCATTGGCAAGCAAGTTTTAATTTATCAAATATGACTCTCTTGCCTCAGAAGGTTCACCATCCTTTTTGTAGGCACACTAAAGATGAAGACTAACTGGAACACCTAGCAGAAAGAAAATAAAATTGGAACAAGGCTATTAATGAATTAGAGGGTTAAAAACACTCCGTAAATTTCACTTAATAAGGAAGAAAGGGAAATTCCTAGAGACCGGTGATCCGGAACTTCCCGTTTGCCTCCAAACGCGATTTCCATCTGCCGAGATACGGAAAGTTTTTAAACCTCTAACACATAGCGGCATTGATCGTGTGTTTTTTTCATTACACCTAAATTTCACAGGATATACACGAGTATAAAAATATTTCCTCCATCCAATGTAGCACTCTTAATTCCATATTTATTACGTGTAACATCTTTTGTTGGAAGAAACATTCAAATCTTGAAGAAGAATTCATCTTCGAAACTAAAGGCTGGCTAGATATAAACACTATTCCGAAGAACTCATTCATCAGTTAGTGGTGGAGAAAACTACGAAACTACAGATGGATGAAGTTAATATAAAGATTTCCATCCAAAATTCGGTACACAGATGCAGGAAGTATCGAAAGTATTGGATGCGATATCTCGCGATCAAAGTGAAAAATAACAAAAACTCATCACTAACTTGTTCCACATATGCTCCCGCATACGCTCCGTTATTACTTAATATTATAATTCCAAAGCAAACGCTTATCGTCGGTAAGATATCGAAACGTAATCATTTTCTTTCCAGTTTTCTCTTGAGAATCGCCAAACATGGGTTCAGCAGCAGTTTCTCTCCACCTGCCACTATGGAATCAGTTGCTTTTTTTGCAAAAATTAAAGATGATAATACCTCGTAATGATCCTTCGTGATATGTGAATTTCTAACTTAGCAATTAATCAGACATTTAGAAAACTAATCTCAGAATTGTAAATCACAGTACGCATATAGAGCAAAAATCAAAACACCATTTCAATAAGAATGTGGATCTAAATTCGAAAAAGGATATATAACAGTTTCCGGTTCCGGCTCAAGTTAAAGAATTTTTATTTCTTGGTTCGAGTTCGGTTTTCACTACAGAAAAAAAAATACTTTTTAATTTTCGTATTCGTGTCGATTGCAGTTCGATGACCTGAGTATCAGGTACTGCGGAAACATATGTTACTCTCCGTTCGTAATAACTAAATAGTTTTCAAACCAACAGGATTTTTAAGAGTAATATCAAATACGCATGTTTTAAAGCTGGTTACCTTGATGAGTTACCGGAAAACGATACTTCTCTTGCAGTAAATTGTTTTTACATAACAAATGAAGGTTTTTGCGAACAGTTATCTAAAGATCTATGATACGCAGACCATTATGCGTTATGTACTGTGTATTGCGCTCATTATATGAATGCTCATTGCTTCAAAGACTCTGTAGCAAAAATGCATCTGTTTTGTACCTTGTAAAAGCAACAGAAAATTAAACCAATTTAAATCTATTTGCTCTGTTTTCTTAAGATTTTCCGCCGTTAGTGACATCTTGCAAAAAATCAAAATAACCATAAAATTGAATAAATTTAATGTTGGGGCCGAATATGAAAAAAAATCTAAATGCGAATTATTTTTTTAAAGATAATTTTGAATATTTTTATTAAACATAAAAGCTTAAATTATTAGGTAATAATTGATTGCCACTTTATGTCGTACATTACTAGCATGCCCTACTATGGGTACATTTTTTACAAGAGAATTGAGTTCCTACAATTAATTTCGAATTTCAAGAGTCAAAGATTGTGGATCTCTCCTCTCTTAAGGAAGCTCTATTGGTAATTTCTTTCCATCGTCCGAATTTAGTCACACTAAATTAAGGGTTCCTTGCCAGAGAAAAGAAGTAATCTTGTTGGTTCTACTAACTACTAACGGGAAAGACAATACATGAAATAACGCAAACCATTTCCAAAACTGAATAGTCACGGAATTTATTCCCTTTGAATATCAAGGAAAAAGAAGGCATCGGAAATCCATCGGCTAAAATTTAACTTAAGGAAAACGTAAATATGTTATTTTATCATGAAACAGACAGTCTGAAATGGAAAGAAGGCTGAAAGTTTTACCCAGTCAAAGTTAAGTTTGGGATTACGATGTACATGCAAAAATATACTGGATCAGATGCAGCGCGAACGATATACATTTGGCTAAAACCCTCTTCGGATCGAACGAATCGTTACGAGAAAAGGAGCAATTGAGAAAGGACAAGTGCCGAGAGTTTCTCCTACGCCCTCGCGCGACCTGTTTTGCGGCGACTTAATTGCCTCCCGTTTTTTGGACTCGGACAAGTTGAATCCTTGATAAGCACTTCCTTTCCAACGAGAGCTGAAACGATTCGTGTACAAAGTAAGGCCTCTTCCACCCTAATATTCCTTCGCAAATATAAAACGGCCCTTTAAAAAGCCCCAAACTTTTAATTTGATTCCTTCTAAACTTTCGAATTCGTGGATCTGAAAGGGAGAAGTCGACCGCGAGCGATGATTCATGCTCTTGCAAGGCCATGCCTTTGATTTCGCTGATTCTCCCTTTGAGGCAGAAGTTCCATATCGCCGCCCAAAGCTGGATTCTCTCGATTTGAAAGTAAAATAACAACTGCTGAATGGGCGATTATGTTTTTAATTCAAACGCAACCCATTCGGCGTATTAATTGCGAAAGAAGGTCCTTATGCAACCCGGGTTAAGTACATTAATCGTACCATGACTTCCCTTAAATGCGGAGAAACGATCGATCAAACTCTTTAAAATTTTGAAAAGTCACAGTCCGCACACAAAAATAAAAGTAAGAATCTAGAGATAGCAATTTTGGTCAATTTAGCCTCACTCTGCAAAATACCAAAGGCCCCGTATTATAAAATATACTTAAAATGGTCTTAAACTAATGTTCACCTTATTATAACACCTTTTATAGAGTTAAAATGAGGACTATAGTTAATCTCTCTCTGCTAATTCATCATTAATATAGGATATTAACTATAATCTTCACTTTAACTCTGACATAACATTTTAATAAAGGACCCTAAAGCGAATTTCAGTTAAACTCCATTTTAAGTATAAGTTTTGATACAGGATTAGAGTTACGGAATTTATAAATATAGTAGTTTAAAAATCCGGAAAGGTAGTATCTTCACAACGTATGACAATACATTCCGTGTTATTTGTTTCTTGGAAACGATGAAAAAATATGAAACTAAAACTTCCTTAAAGTAGATCGCAAGAACATTTTTCCTGCTGTTTTAACTGTTAAGTATTATTTCTAACATCAGACACCTATTTTCCTAAATGATCATCGATGAAGNGCCCCTCGTCCCCTTTGAACTTTCGCGTCCGCAAACGGAAGACTGACTGACTCCGCGGAGGAGCTTATTGGCGCATTGTTGATTTCGATCGGTGAAAACTCTGACATCCGACATGCCTGACGTATATTGACACCCCATCAAACTTTTCTAGTTTCATAACTTATAAGAAACCACTAAAGGCTTTTGTCTATGTCTCGTTCATGGCTGAGATGATATGAAAGCTGAGGTATTTTATAGACATCTGCCAACAAATAACCTACTCTTAACTAATATAAAAAAAACTCACGGAAAATATCCATCTGTAGGTAGCTAGAGTTTTGACTCCTAGTTTTTTAGCTTCAATTTAAATCTATAATATATAAATGATACACCTCCACCACTAAATTAGACACCAATGCAGTTACTCTTTCTTAGCTAAATCCAGGACGGTAAAGCCTCACAGATTCAATTCGTGCAAATGTTTAAACAGCCTGAAACCCTCCTCGTTCTACTAAGATGGCGAAGAGAAACCCTTTTTGAGACTTAAGGATGCATAAATGGGTAGCTTCTTCGCAAAAGTGCGTCGATGGAAACAGAAATGGGCTCCATTTCTAAAGACGGGAGGCAGTTGGCTAAGAGAGTGCGAAATAAGATTGGAAGCAAGATTGTGCTAAAGGGTGGTCTTTAATCAAGGGCGATTAATTAAGGATGCATGGCGCAGGCGGTTTAAAAGGAGTAAAGGAAGGCAATCTCTCTAGAGGATCCAGGGAGGGGGGAGAGGGGGGGGAGAGTGGAAGGGGGAGGGAGGGGAGGGTAGTCGCGAAATAAAATTTCTCCAATTTGGAGTGATTCAGCAGGAAGTCCGAGAGTTCGACCAAAATTAAGAAAGAGGCGAATAGCCGAGAATGGAGAGCTTTCACTTGAACTCAATATGTCCTCATAGACACCGACGCAACAGGAGCAGGGAAATGACCTAACTGCTCACGAGAGGATAAAATCTTAAATAAATGAGCACGGGCTTAAGCAATGCAGAATGTCCACAATAATATCCGGGAATTGGATTTTTAAAATCGATGTTTACGCCAAAGCTTTGCACACATTGCATCGCACAGTTTTCGATAACTACGTATCAATATTACCAATGCCCTTCTAAGACTATTTGATGATTATTTGGCACCATAAAAAGAATATATAAGATTCCCAAGGAGACACGGACATGAAAAAAGTCTGACGGAATCGGGAAACGAACCCGAGTCAGACCTTTTTCATAACCGTTTCTGCTTGGGAATTTTTCTAGGTGCACGCCTAACCGTGCCAAGTTTCCGAAATCCTTTTCCTTGCGAATATATAAGAATCAGCTAAGCGGCATATATACTGATGAATTTTGAATTTCCAAAGCGTTTTAAACTAAATGAAAAGTTAAAGTGCAAATTTAATTACAAAATCAGATATTTCTTGATAAATTTAGCAACGGTTTTCTACAAAGCACTACTTCATCATACTATACTTAATCACACATTATAACACTGATTTTTGTCACATTTTATCGCACTAATTTTAGCCTACACATAAAAGCTCATAAAATGCCTCGCATTGCCTAGTACGTGAACGAAATAAATCATCATAATAATAAATTACATATATAAATCGCACTCAGCTTATAATCTTGTAAAGTTATTTCTTTTTGTAACTTTGTGATCCTTACACTTAATATGTTTTCACACAGCAATATAAAACATTTTTACCCACTTTTTTTTCCTTTAGCTAAATTTAATCTAGACACAGACTAATTATGGTTTAGTGGATCAACAAGTTCGCAATGAGCAACAGTTAATGCGCAAATGTGTTGCAAAAAATGAATGATCAATGAAATCGCTAACGTTATACTACTAGCTAGCGCTATTACTGCTGGTGCTCCAACCCCAAGGTCCTCGGTTCGAATCCTGGGTAATATGATTTTCTGGTTAGGGAATGCTCGTGTGTGCTCGCTTATTTTTACAGTTCTCACCTATCCTGTACTTGTTCAATTAATGGATGTTTGTGAGGACGCTGGAATGAAAAGTAAATAAATTACGCTGAAGATAAACCTAGGACCTGACCAGAGACAGTCTAATTAATTATAAATACAAATTCAACAACTTTGTGGCTCCGGATAGCCAAGTGGGCTGCGCGTTCTAGATGTAAGCGGTCCCGGGTTCGATTCCCGGTGGTGGCCCTTATGCTCGAAATGACCTTAGTTGTCGAAGAACTTTTAAAATTGCCACAGCAAAACAAGATAATCTTACCTAAAATACACTTCATTAAATAAGCTTCAAGTTAACCCAGATCTCACTCACCAACAAAAAATAGACCACTGTAACACGAACTATTTCACAGTCAAAGAAATGTAAATAAAAAGGAAGCTGCAGAACGCATTCACAAATTGTCTTCAAGATCCCGATACTTCGACGAAATTTGCTATAACAGTTACGGTGGAATATTATTGCTAAATAAATTTATTTCCACGATTTGTCTTTTCCACGAAAATTAGTGCAAATTCCACATGCAGTTAGAAATAGAATCAGACATTTTCATCTTTGGTAGATCTCAAACCTGTATTTCCGTTAAATTTTGGAGGTCGAATTTTTTGCGTGAAACTTTCTCCGAATTGCGGATATAGAGTAATAAAGGAGATAACTTATCGGGACCACCAGGAGAAACCACGCCGTTTGCGGTCCAGCGAAAATAGTTTTCTGCTATCAAAATATGCAGCTGAAAGTTATGGAGCTATAAAATACATAATAATATATAATTTTATCGCGATACATTACCCTAATGGATATTCCTTGTATTCCGTCCATATCATTACGCTTCGGAGTCATAAGATTGAAAACGGAATGAGATGACGCTGCGAAAATTACTCTATCCGGATTAGAGCAAAATGAACATTGAATCGCGAGGTCGATCTGCTTCCCTGAACACAATCCAAACACAGAAGGCACAAAAAACAGTTTAAATTAAAGAGAGATGGGCGAGGCCTTGAGTTATAATGAGGGGGAGATGCCAATAGGACGCAGTTTGCACAAGTGATATTTTAATTAATGAACTGAAGGCTATTTTAATCATAATATAAAATTACCAATCCCACTACGTTCTACGAAAAATCGTGATGGTTAAAAACCTATATTANCTCTTCTGCGGATAAAAAAAAATGTAAATTGTAGGATGTCCGTGAAGTATTTAGCGTGCTATGTATCATCAATGGTCATATATTTTGATGAATGAAATATTTATCATTTATTTTTTGGTACGGGATGGAGAAAAATGTATCTTCTACTTACTTTTGTCTATGTCTCGTTCATGGCTGAGATGATATGAAAGCTGAGGTATACTAATGAAGTGTTACGAAAAGTGTTACTCGTAGAGTCATTGTGCTTGTCTAACGGGAACTTGTTCTGCTTACGTCAGAACCAGCCCCCGTTAGAGGGGGCTCAGTGAGAAAAGCAATGGCAAACTACCACACTCCTCACCCTGCCTTGTAAGCCTCATTTCCCTTTCCTGGCTCTTAGAAGCATGTTAGAGGGGATTTGGTCCCAACCGGCCTTCGGGATGAATACTTAATAAACAGATTAAACAAAGTATGCAGAAAACGTGGTATTTAATGCTCTTCGATTCATAGTACCTACTGATTGGTTTTGAAAATTCTGCTAACATTGGAATTAGTTATACTCGAAATTCGCGATCATTGTTTAGAATACAGCAGCTGAAAGGTTGGCGACGGTCAAACATCTTATGGAGTTGAAAGCCTAAACTATTCTAATTAACAACTAACAGAAAAGTGAGAGATTCTTCATCCATTTAAGAACAAATAGACTTTTGAATAAAGTGCTAAATGTAACTGAAAGGTGTCGTTGAAAAAATATAACCACCTGACAATTCCATTACCCATGAAAAGTATAGAGTCAATGGCTCGAATAGAAAAAAAATAAGAGGCAGGAAGAGGGAAATATCAGTAATATCTATGAATCCATCAGATCTCATAAATCCTCAAACTAGTGGCTATCAAAGAGAGAGGGAATGAGATGTAATAGGCTAGATGAGGAGTGAGGTAGTTTTTCATTACCATCCTTACTGAGCCAGAATTCTATCAGTGGAAAAAAATAGTTCCCTACAAGCGTTACATTATAAACCTTTTTAATTGCATTTAATAAGCTCCCATCGAGGAGCAAGAAGAAAATAAAGATGCAAAGGAAACTTTAATGAAAAGATACAAGTCTTAAGAAATTCATTCAAAAATCTTCCGTAAAACTAAACAAAAAATAAAAAATATGATTCTGGAAAAGTAGACGAGATTTTATTGGTTAAATTTTAACTAAGTAAATCTAAAATGAAAATAAATCACAAGAAGAAACAGTATTTAAATTGCATAAAATTATTTGCTTCTTTTTACACGAAAATCATTCATGCAATTCATTGACACAGCTAAGAAAAGATATCCTTTATATTCCACCGATTAAAAATATGCACGTTCGAAATAAAAGGATTATAATGCCGAAAAATAGGGAAAAGCGACTTTAAATCAATTATTATTATCAATAGAATTATCAAAAATCCTAACTGAAAGATGGCATCGCACATAAAAGGAAAAAATACACACGAGGGGATTCATATGTTGTAATGAATCCCTTTTGAAAACTTTCCACTGCTGTAATATCCGTATTTTCCATATGACTGAAAATGCTCAAATTTATTTCCATCTTTTAATAAAAAAATGTATTTTATTCGATAAAAACGCACTAAGGATTTATTTCTCAAAGTCACTCGTATTTGCCGAACTGTTATTTAACTTTTTTTTTGGAAAGTTTTAAAGGCAATTCTCAAAAGGTGTTGAGAATTTTTTCCTCCATGTTCGCCGGCTCTTTCATACAGTCTTTAAATCCATGACTTTTAAATCTGCGAGAATTAGCTACACTTTTCAAGCGAAAGGAGGACATTTCATTCGTCCTAGACCTTCTCGTGTTTACATTCGCATGCATGGTCCGTTATTTAGAAATTCCAC
Organism: Ladona fulva; assembly: GCA_000376725.2. Classification (NCBI taxonomy): domain Eukaryota; kingdom Metazoa; phylum Arthropoda; class Insecta; order Odonata; family Libellulidae; genus Ladona; species Ladona fulva. Next base: position 684,238 of record KZ308399.1, read on the forward strand.
TTACCTAAATTACTCCCCCGATTCTGTTGTTCGTACGCTTTTAGTCATTCGGCAACTTCAGTTTCTTTAGCTATTAAAGTAAACGACCTTCAATATGGAGTTGCGAAAAGTGACATATATCAAAAAATTGAGACGTAAAATCTTTCTGAATCAACTTTCATAAGTGTTACATGAGTGAAATGTAGAATGTGTTTTACTTCGATACGATGCTCGTTTTTCGGTAATTTTGTAGAATTATTTCTGGTAAATGTGTATATATCGCCAAAGCCTAACGTTTAAGGAAGGATTACTAACCTCTTGCGTTAAATGGAACTTTTTTATCTTATTCCACATTCCATTCACAATCGATCTTTCAAAGCAAGAGCTACGGACAATTTTAGTCAGATTCTGTCGCTGCAATTACTTATCTCAAAAAGATTTTTTAGTACTAGATATTTCTTCAGTTCGATGGAAGTGATCCCGGGTTCGATTCCCGTTGGGGACCCATTGAAGCAAACTGACCTTAGTTGTCGAAGTACTTTAAACAGTAGGTACATACTGCTACCAGTTACTTCAGAATTTTTATAATTCGTAAAAAACAGTATTTTTCTCAGTCATTTTGCTTCACATCGATCCATATTACTCACATGCAATAGTTACGTGTTAAGTTTTTCTTATCCATCTTACGTCGATTCCATCAGAAACCAGTGTGCTCACAATACCGAAGGAAATATTTTCAAAGATAATATTATTCTTCAAGAAGGTTAAACTCTAGTTCATGTTCCAAATCATCTTACGCAACAGGGTACAATCATCCTATGTTTTATGCGAAATAAGGGACCTCTATCCTCAGACAAAAATCTTTACTATGTAAAGGAAACTGAGTCAACTTTTTTATGCTTTACTTTTTTATGTATAGACTATTTAGATAGCTTATTATTATTAGATCAGCAAGCAACGGTTTTAAATAAATATTGAATAATTAATAAGTGGTGCCACTGAAGTAAAGAGGTAGGTGATTTTCTCAACTAGAGAGCAATACGGAAGATAGGTGAAATTTTAAACGGAATCAGAACCGGAAAAGAACCGAAGAGAACCGTTATTTTTCCGGAAATGAAACCAAAATGGAACTGAAGAAATTGATATTCTTGAACCCAAACCGAAACCAAAAACAGTTATTTATTCAGTTCCAATCTTCGGTTCCAATAACGCACCTCCATTTAAGCGGAATTGGGGGAATGTTTATTAAACATGTGTAACTAGAACTAACTATTACTAAATTAATTAAAAAACTTAATGTTATGTGCGTAAAAAACCGGTTTGACGTTGGAAGAAGAATCGGAACCGGAATTGAAGCAAAATTAGGTTTTTTCATTGATCCGGAACGAAACATATTACGGTTCGATTCCCTGCGTTTAACCGATTTATATGGATTCCTCATTTTCTCAACGGTATATACCGTTTGAGATATTCCGAAATTTTCTGAAACTACGCTGCAGGGATAGCGCGGTTTCGGTAGGAACTTCCTTGAAATCCAGATTTCCGACAGGCAGTTCATCAACGTCAGGACTTGCAGCTGCGTTGTGTAAGGTCGTCCCGAGGCGACGTAACCCGATTAACGAAATATTATTCGATTCCGGAATTCTTTCTGTTCCGCTCTCCGCAATCGCTGGTCCGGGTTTTCCCCTTTCTCGCCTAAAATGTCCTCCACTGCGCATGAGTAAGCGGAAAAAAGTCGGCTTTCGAATGGAAAAAACAGGAAAAAGAGAGAGGCCGATGAGTGAATATGGGCTGAAAAGACTAAAATGGTTGATTGGAAAGGCGATTGCGGAAACCACTTGGACACCTGGTGAGGATTGATGAAAGTTGAGTGATGTATGATGCCCCTCGTCCCCTTTGAACTTTCGCGTCCGCAAACGGAAGACTGACTGACTCCGCGGAGGAGCTTATTGGCGCATTGTTGATTTCGATCGGTGAAAACTCTGACATCCGACATGCCTGACGTATATTGACACCCCATCAAACTTTTCTAGTTTCATAACTTATAAGAAACCACTAAAGGCTAATTTTATTGGGGAAATTTCGCTGTCAAATTTATACATTACAAAATTTTCCGCAATAAATTCGTTTCTTTGTGGAAAAATTTGCAATACTAATTTTCTGAATCCAGTGAAACCCGGTCATAACGTTCCAGATGAGTATACGCTTATCTCCCGGTCCCTGTTACACATAACACGTGATAAAAATAAAACTGAAAACGCTAAACTAACTGTTTATAAGACGGATTTTTCCCGTCCTCAGATGCTTTGCAATACACTTCGACCGATCATCTGACTCACTTGATCGCCCAAGAAATGTTTACATTACATGTACCCCTTTTCATACCTCGCCTTGTCTTAAAGGGGAATCTCTCATGTTTGCGATGCCTAATTTTGTATGAAGATGCCAAGAAACATCTTAATCTCGATCCCAATTTCAGAACCGATAGATCTGATGGGTAAAATCAATTGATTTTGGCTTTTTTTGGAGGAATTCCTTTGCATGTCAAACATTTTTACTTTACGGAGGATGGGCGAGCGCGCCAAAATCGGTCGTTTTAAGTTATTAAAAAAATCAACTTGGATATGTTTTCTTTAATTTTAACAAGTGGAGGTGTGCTGGTTAACTTGTTTTTATTTCAGGAAAATAAAAATATTCGCTCTGGGAGATGTTTGCGTGGGCTCCAGTTTAGTCAAGTGGGTGGCGCGTTCGCCTTTGGTGCAGTCCCGGTTTCAATTCCCAGTGGAGGCCCATATGTGCGAAACAACCTCAGCTGTTGTAGTACAGTTAACAGTGCTACTACTATTATTAACTCTCGACTCTGTTTTTAAAACCCGGATTTTAAAATCCGGAGCTCACTTTTAACAATACCACGAGAGATGATCCCCATCAGTTTCGACTCAGGACAATATTCCTTAAAAAGTATTTTGGATGTTTTCTTTCTTTGTAAACTTTAGTAAAAAACTAACGAGCAAACTAAAGTGTCAGTGCAGTCTTTTGTGGGCTATTGATAGTAGCCTTGAAGAGGTCGTGCTCTATGACGGAATCACGCCACTACTGTTAAACAATTTTTAATTTTTCCTTCCTATATATCTTGTAAACAATTCTTCATTCTAGAGTGGAAATTGCCAAAATGAAGTAGCAAAGGAAGGCACTCTCTCTCTCTCTCTGAATAGCTGACTGTTCTTCGAAAAAAGACGAGAAGGGATTCTTTCACAGCAATAGTTCACGGACTCTAAATATCCTAACCTCTACTGTGGCCGATAAAGCTAACAAAAGAAAATCCTTTATCGTCTTAAGGTGTAAAGCACTTAATAAATAATAAAAGAGTCGGAAAACACTTTCCTTTCTCATTCACTCACTTTTAATGTATTAGGACATGCACTCGCTTCAAACTTAGAGATTGGGTAGTTGTTATCATGATTTACTTATTTAATGGAAACAGGGACATCCAATTGTACACTTTTTATTGACTGTGACAAGCACAGATATGTTAGACGAACACAATCACACACGCTCCCTCTCGGAAAAATCTGGTTAGCCGGGACTCGAACACGGGACCTTGGAGTTAGAATGCTGGAGCACTAACAATTTCACCAGTAATAAAAAGTATAGCTAACATGTCCTTCCGTCGCGTTACTGAGCCTAGAATATTCAGTATGATGCAATCAAAGCTCTGTCAATTGTAATCGATAAAAGTTTTCGCGAGAGATTTGCGTTTTCCGTTGGCGTTTTGTTTGTATCACGAGTGCAATGAAAAGGGGATGTAAAGAGATTCGGGGAATGGATTGATTTTCCCGTTAAACTGCATCGTGTTCGTCCGCCACCTCACACCGCCATCGTGGCACCTCTTTGTTTACTGCACACGGAAGGCGTGCATACGGTGTTGGCCCCACGCCGCGCCACTGCCCCCGCAATCAACGTCATTTTGGGGTCGGCGCTTCAAGTACACCGAAACACGGAATATGCTATTCTTATCTCTGGATTTCCTTCTCCCTCACCTGGCTGTGCTAATGAATATCTGAAGATTTTAAATTTACAGGTACACGTTAATGCGTTAGCGCTTTCCTTGAACTATAAAATTGTTACCTCTTCCAGTGGTTCCAGAATTATGTTTACTGTATCGCTACTGTTAAATTAAAAGTCGTCTTCCGCGATTGAGTCAATATCTAAAAATGTTCAAAGAACAAAAAATCCATTTAAAATATTTCCTATCTTTCTACGCTCTCCATTACACCTTGAAATGTATAAAAACGGACACCGTTAATTCAATAAAATTATTATGAGCATGTATTCATGGAAACAAAAATTGTTACCGAGGTTATTAATATTTCTTTTTTTTGGATAGAGCAAGTTTCAACGTGTCAAAAGGAGTAAACTGTTAATTATGTATAATCTTACTAAGATTTCAAGAACTCTTTTTAATTGTGCAACGAATAATAGTCTCTGGCCAGGGAGATAAACTCATATTTCTATACATACGAACTACAAGTATCATAACCAGCTCAGGCGAAGAGGAATGCAACAAAGCGCAAATTTAAATACACGGCAATCAAAGCCTTCTATCGATATATACATACGTAATGATAAAACACGTACTCAGAAATAATTCAAACTTAATCAGATTCAAACATACATACCTATCCATCAGCATCATACAAGAATTGAAGACCTAACAAATTAACTAATGCATATATTAAAATAACATAAATACTGCAATATATGCATGGAAATTGAAATTTTTCTTTTCTTTGGGAATGAGGAATTCAGCGTAAATTTTAATTTGTAAAAACGTGCAGAAATATTATTTCTTCTGTGGTAACGTGCGAAAGCTGTTTTTCATTCCTCTCTCATCATGAGTAGCTAGATATTATTAAAGTATTCAGCTGCATTAGTATTTTGTATTCATTCTGCAGTGCAGGTATACAGAAACTTATTACTCAGGAAGTTGCAGAAGGAATTGCTTTCTTTTGTGGTATCTATTTGTAGACCGCATAAAGATTCCTCAATTCCTTGGTAAAAATTATAGATCAAGAAAAATTAAACCTTTCTTTTTGTCTCTTGGAAGGTTAAGCCAATCCTTGCGTTTTTAGCAGTTTTTCAGAGGAAAAGAATTCCATACTTTCCAATACTTCAAGTAGAATCAGACAAAAGTGCTACACTATCTAGATTAATTATTAGAACAGAATTTAATAGGGAACAATTCAATTTACCCTGATAGTGATGTATATGGTACTTTAATTCTTTATCCAATACTTCACATGTTGCATGAAACAGCCGAATTTGGCCGGGCTGTATTTACTTAGCCCTAATACGTTTTTTTATCAGAAAGAAAGATATGGATAACGATCTTCTCCATACACTATTTCGAGAGACTTTTTACATATTTGTTACTGAAATTATGCACACACTTACTTTTCCTGTTCTTTGATGAGTCCGATATTCAAATTCCCCATTATTTGGATATACCAGAGCAAAAAGAGAGGGAGAAATGTTTCGGACGTCCTCCTCTTTGACTATTTCCTCCTATCAGTAAGTCTAAAAGAAGCACCTTTTTAATTCAGGGATTAAACCTGTCCGAAGTGAACGCTTAACCGCACGAAGATAATCCACCCGTGGGCGAACCGCCGGATATGAAGTCATTTTCTAAAAATTTCGTGGGATAGTTTTCTAGATTGCGATCGCATAGTCTACACCTTTGACTGATTCATCTGAATATAAAAATAGGACGCTGACTAGCTTGTAACTTTGTGGTGTAGGACCGCCTAGATATTTTTAATAGATTACGAAATGGCTTGCTAGTGCTCACAATCTTCCGATTTGAAGTTATCCGACACACATGAACTACTTCATCTACTTAAAATCAATCCTAAATCCAATCTTTTAAAGCACCAGTATTCTATCTTGTATTAATGTATTCTCTAATGACCGAGCGCAGAGGCATTACTTAATAAACGCCTTTACTTGATCGATAATCAGCAGAGCAAATAATTATAAGTTACGAGGATAAACAGATTTGAAGAATAGCTAAATGACGGAGACACGAACCCAGGTCTCGCACTTTCCGGATAGGTATTCTAACCGCTAAATTGACGCGCTATTTTAGTTAAGAACACCTTTCAGGAAAGTAGGAGACCTTGGTTCGAGTCCCAGTCATGTCGTTATTTTCACATCTGTACACCCTTGGATTTTATGTCGCCCACCTCTATGTGCAAAGACAAACAACTTTGTCTTTCCCTTCTGTTATAATTTTCCGCCCTTGAGGAATTGTTTGAGCATTGGAAAGCAAAATATGAATTTAGGTAAACGAAAGATTTCATCAGAAATTGGAAGGACAAGAAGGTTGATTGCCGTATTTTTCGGTCCATAAGAATCTCTTTTTCCTTCAGTTTTATAGTAACGTTTAATAAATCTCAAACAACGAAAACATCATAAATTAAAATTGTTAATTTGTCAATTAAACGAATTTTTAGAACTTTAGTTGCTGCCTATTCTTAAATTCAAGGAAATTAATTTACTCTTTTTTCAAATATATATTATATAGCAATTTTTGTTCAATATCCTCGTTAATATTTCTTACATGCCGTTTTATTTCATTCCCTTGCAAAATGTTGTGTGCGACCTGTAGACCGAAATATACGTTACGTCCTGAAAAAATTGTAAAAAAATAAAAACTCAAAACTATTAGAGGAATATGAAAAAGTCATCTTTATAAACTGCTATCTCATATTAGTACTTAAGTCACTTTTACGTTGATATTGGAGATCCCGAGTTCCCAAGAATGCCGCGTTCGTCTTCGGTGAAAGCGGTCCCGGGTTCGATTCCCGGTAGGAACCCTTGCGTGCGAAATGACAACAGCACTTTTAATAATACCGTAACATTTACATTTAAGCCCTGCAAACCGCCAATGGCGCGTGGCAGGATGTGTAAAACACCTATAACCCTAACTACCCTGGATAGCTATTAGCTTCTCTAATACTTCGCGGGAAAAATGACCAAAAATATCTATCCGTCCTGACAGCTATTTCCCTGTATCGCTTTTTTGTTTTCCTTCGAAGATTGCGTGCGTTACTAGCTGGAATGAGAAAATCAACTATCTCCTCCCCGAGATCCGTAGTGACAAATTTATCGAAAAGCTTCCTACGGTATTCAAGTCTTCTATCACTAAGCGAGTTCCATCCGAGGGATTCTATCATAGCCGAAACACTGCTGTCAAATCTGAAATCTCCCTTAACGAACCTAGCTGCCCTACGTTGAACCATCTCAATATGGGATGTTAATCCTACTTCTTGAGGATCCCAAATTGCACAGCAGACTACTATATTGCTGCTCGGTGAAAGTGTTCACTAATGAATATCAATAAGAAATACAAGTTAAAAATTATGATGATACTTCAACGAAATGTTAGGAATTCAAAGAATATTTCAGGATTATATTCTATCCAGTACAATAGGTTACAATAATGAATATACGTGAAATGAACTCTTTCATGTATTAAGCTGATGTTGTCAATTATTTTAAACAATAAAATAGCGTACAAATGTAAATACAAGTCTATTTGAGATGAACAAAGAAAAAATCTGTAAATTAACTTAAGTTAGCACACAAATAATTATTATTCTGCTCTTCACTAGATTGCAACACTGAAACTTAATAAATGGCTATAAAGAATACAGAAAATTTATTCTTAAATCGGAACATTTCATCGGAGATTTTCCGCTTTCAAAGGACACCGCACGAAGACATTCATTACGTGGTTTACAATAGAGAAATCTTGGAGAGTCAGATAAAGAAATTCAATTGATTGATGCGTAGGATGACATTTCACTTACACATCACCTTTCACTAAAAGTAAATGCGCTCCATGATGAGGGAGGAATTAAGACACGGATTAACTTTTACACGTGTCCACAGAAAATAATCTTCCACGACCTAAGCTTCAAAGCTTAGAGCATATAAAACAAAGAGCCTGACGATAACGCTATGCGTTAAAACCTAGGTCGTTGAAAATATTATTTCTGTGGTAACGTGCGAAAGCTGTTTTTCATTCCTCTCTCATCATGAGTAGCTAGCTAATCGGAAAGTTGTGACCGTAGCAGAGGATTTTGTTTAATTCACTTCTTTCAAAATTTACCACTTCTTTTGTCTTAACTTCACTTAATTTCTAATTTCTGGTCACATAGTTTCCCCCACACTGGTCGAAACCTCTTGCGTGGGTTGCCTTGGGATGAATCAGATTGCCCTTTGCATCGAAATGCCTCCGAATATGTTATTGGGGCGAGGTCACCAACCCACGCAGTTCGAATTCAACAGGACAGCAACTCCATGGGAAATCTGCTCCACAAAGGCCTTTCCTAATCGAAGCAGCAATGATGGATGGTCGCCGTTTTGAAACCTCCTAATCTTCCAAACGTAAATTAAGTTTTAGGCGTGCGGTAATCTAATAAACCCGACTTAAACGTCCGACTATTGATTCTGTTAAAAGTTTGTCGACAAAGAAAACACGCTATTAAATAGCAGTTGTTACAGATAAAACCTCACGAGGATGTATCTGATTTCATCGATATAAAGTCGTGCGATTACGTGGACTGTAGCCCTTACGATTCAGTCAATCGGTTTGTTTAGAATGCTAAGTAGCCTGGGAATACGAATTCATATAAATTAAAATGTGTTCCTAAAACGAGCACTAACTCAGCATGTTATTAATGATTTTTTTTATAAAACTCCAATATCGAACGTGTGATATTGCTAATCTTGCAGTCTTGCTAATACTTAAATGGTTAAATGTGATCCGTACTAATTAATTTGGTTCTCTTCCCACGAAAATGATCATGGAATATTAATAATTATGATTCTAGCGCATAATCAGACATTTTTCAACAAATATCACGGATTCGATTCGTTGAGCTGTCATTACAAACAGATCAATAAAATAATATTTAATAAGTAACGTGTCCAGTCTAATTACTATCTTGAAGTATGGCAGAATTATTTTTTCTTCCATGAAGAATGCTAAAGAATGTAATTGAGGGAATAATAATACAAGGAAAAAGCCGAGGGGAAGACAAAGATAAAAGTTGTTAAATGACATAAAGGGTGGGGTAAGCTACCAGGAAGTGATGATACGGCGTTGAGAAGGGATTAATGAGTTACATGAACCTACTGAAAGGAATAACATTTACGCATGTATATATGGAATGATGCCACGAATTCACTGCTAGAACAGCCTACACCAGACTCCGCTACAGACTGTAGAACACCTTCGGGCATTCAATGCGGTTTTCTCATTAACTTCCCTTCCTCACTTCCTAATGCTAATTCCATTAGTTGCTTCTTAATCCCGTTTATTACTACAAGTGAAATAAAATGGAAAACGTTAAACATAGGAAAATATTTTATAGAGGTATACCTATCGATTGTATTCGTTTTTATTGTGCAATTTTTGGATACTTAACCATTTCAACGAAAGTAATATGACACTCGCTTGTAGCATGGTGAGGTCATAATTTTTTTCCAATGCATCCGCGGGGCACACGCGGCCCTTTGACAACAAAAGGTTCCCCACTCCAGGTCAATCCTATAAGTGAAACTACCTCGCATCTGCCATGTTATCCCAATTATCTAGATACCCATGATATTCTCCTTCCATTCTTCGAGAATTAAGATATCTGCAGATTCAGCAAAGCGTTTCAGCAACCTCTTTCCTTGCATTTTGCTGCGGTAGAGAGCGCCCGAGGAGAATGCCACGGGCGGAAGATTTATGGGACGCCAAATGACCGCGAGCTATAAAAATATTTATATATCGGTCGTTCCTCCACATCCTGGAAGTCCGCGAAGACGTGCGGTTTGGAAGGAGATTAGTGGACCATTGTTCCTCAGATCAAGATTCATTCCTTCAGGGGGATTCCAGAGGTTTTCTGCACCACTTGCCTTGATTGGTGAAAGGCATCGAAATGTAAATTGACATGATTATTTATCGGTCGTTTCTTTAAACGAAATCCGAAGTTGGGGTGAATTAACCAAACCATTCACAGCATTTTGAATTCTGATTAAAAACTGAATACCTTCCGAAAAAACTTAACTAGACTTAACAACTTAACTGGAACGTTTCTTTATTGAGTACCCATTACCCGGATGAAATGGTAAGATTATATTGTTATATGAAATGAAGGAAAACATTACGTCACGTCCGACTTAAATGATGAATATGTATTACGTTAATATCGTGAGAGGTAAAACCAAGTCTAGTAGTATTTTGCAAAGTTTTTCGACTGCTAAGGTGGAAATTTTCGCATTATGGGCATATAATAATCCGCACTCAGAATCGGAACCGCTTTCATAAAAGGCGAAAGCGCTGCCCTCTTGGCTATATGAGAAAAAACCAAGAGGTACAATTATTAATGATTCAATAATTAACGGAAATAGACCGATGCTAACTGATAAGATTCCTATTCCCTTGCTACTTACTATAGAAAGGTACGTGGTGAAACAAGCGTGGTGCATCAAACTTCCTAAGTGACCGTCTAATGTAATTGTGTCTTTAAAAACGTGGAACTTAAAAGGTTTAGAATTAACTATCGTAGTAGCTCGCGATTCTAACCATGGATTTTATAAATAATGCGCAGGTTACTTCGGAGAGTTAGAATCTACATTATACACTTGTTAGCTAACTAATGCCAATTGTCCCTAACTTTAACGTCTGTTTTTTCGCAGACGATTTTATTATCTATTAAATAATGGGAAACTTTGAAGATTCTATTGCATTAAAAAAAGATCTAGCCGAATCAAACATCACGCTTATTAAAACTAAATTTAAATGCAGTGCTAATAAAATCAAACTAACCAAGTGATGGAATTGTATGACAGAATTACCTTCTAGAGGCTTTAGAGAGGTTTCCCTCCAGACCAGGGTGAATACCAGGAAGATACGATATTCTTTGCCCTCTGACCAGGCCTGTTTCCTATGTGTAGTCTACATAAAAAGATAGATAATGTACATGAACTAAAAAAAGAGATTTATGAATTTAGACAACTACAAGGTGGAGAAAATTGGAGGAAAGAATTCTACGACCTATATATTGAAAACAAAGTTAGTTAGATATACGATAAATGTACGCATTTCTTGAGGATTCTGTTTCTATATAATTCAATATGATAATATAAAATATAATTTACTCAATTCCATATAAATTTATTCGACAGCCCGGATAGCTCAGTCGGTAGAGCATTAGGCTTTTAACCTAAGGGTCCTGGGTTCAAGTCCCAGTTCCCCCAGCGGAACTTTTTTTCCCCCCATTTCCCCCGCAAGGCAAAACGAACAAAAAACGGCTCTTAGGGGTACAAAATGTGTGCTTCCCTTGTAAATGGAAGTAAATTTGGTGAAGAACTTTAGAGGCAGACAGACTGAATTACGAGACGCAGGCGATTGTGGTCCAAGTTGCGGCTAAAAATTAAGAGCGGAATGAAGGGGAGTGGAGTGGGGAGGACGGCAGAGAGAGGTGTGATAAACCGTTTCTCGAAACTTCGCGCACGTTTTCTATCAGAGGAAAACAAACGAGGAAGTAGTGGAGACAGAAGAAGAAGAAGGGTTTAAAATATTATAAATAATGCAAAAATAGGGGAAATTAGCCAAACGTTTAAAGGGGCTACTAGAGGAAATGATGGAGTGATGCAAGGGGAAATTTAGTGGGAAAGACAAAAAACAAATCAATTGGGTGAGAGGTAGAGAGGAATTGGTTATCGAGAAGTTAAGGAAAGGAGGTTGATTGGCGAATTTTAGGCTACATAAGCCTACCGTATATCCTCGAATATAATTGTAAAACACTCCCAAGTTTTGGAAGTTATGTAAGGGGGAAGAATATAATAACACGGAAGTCAGATGGTGTTCGCCATGTCTCGTAGCTTTACGAAATCTTCTTTCATCTTGCATGAACTGGCGTTACCGGCATGATTTACTGAATCTTTATTGTCGTATTTCATAGTATTAATTATCCTAAGATAAAGAAAGGTGTCATAATTAGCAAGTCCTTTATTTATCGGAAACTACCGATGAATGACAATGCGAAATTTGATGATTACTTACAAAAAGGATGTTAAATGGGAAAACTGAACCGTAGCTTTAAACGTTATAGTTAAAGTTATAGTCATATAGAGCACCTTTTCTCTACTGCTTTTCCTATCTTTACGATAGAGCATTCACATAGATCGCAAATTTGAGACGCGTCCGAATTTGAGAAGTTTCTAAAACACCAAAAAGCTCGAAATCAGAACATAGGAAAGGCATACATTTCTCTAACTAGAAAAACAATGTACAGAATGAAATCGTTATGTTCAGTCGTTACTTCGAGGAAAGCCATATCATAGGATAAAATAACGTACTTTTTCACACGTTTTATTACTTGCGACCGGTTTCGCCAACGGATAATATATGGGATAAATAAGGCCCACTGATGGTTGTAATTGATACACACATTGATGCACTGAATTGAGCATGATACAGCGGTATACTAAATTAATCAGTAACCACGGAAGTATTTAAGGAATCCAACAACAATGCTGCATTTTAAATTAAGAAAATAACGGATAGCATGTAACCGAAGCAAATAATTATCCTAACGGTTATTATGCCTATAAATCATTAAAATAGTTCAGAATGCAATTATAAACTAAATGTATTCTGATGAGAATAATAAAGTACACAACTTTTACCCGTGCCACCAAAGCAATGGTTTCAAAGCGCAGCTTTGAAACCATGGAAACCTACGACGAGGTGAAGCCGGAAGGAATTGATAGGTAAATTTATTCTGTAATAACTATACTTTCGTGGTATCTAGGAATATTGCGAGTATAAGCCGACATTGTTGATCAAACATTGCCTCAAGGTTGCCTCGAAACTGAATTTATGGAAAGATGATATATATATTTTAATATCTACATTTACATAAATACCCTACAAGCCGTCTTTCGGCGTGTAGCAGGGGATGTAAACACCAAGCGTTCGAGTTTCCTCTTTAGCTTATTGTTGTCGCGTATCGTTCGCGGAAAGATTGAGTCCCTAGATGATTTCGCAGGAGAATGATCCTTGCATCTATTTCTCTTATTTTATGTTCATTGTCCGAAGTAGCAGAAGGGGGTCGCATAATGTCGACTACATCTGCAAACGTACTTTCTCTGAATTTAGCAAGCAATCGCAGCCTAGCTTCTAATCTCCTTTCTTTCAACGATTCCCAACCTGCGTCTTAGACCATTTGCGTAGCACTTGCTTTTCTATCGTAGCACTTTTCAAAAAATCGTATCGCCCCCTCGCGGCACTATGTCGAGTTGCGAGTGTACGTTTTATCCGCTGGATCTTATGTACTCGCCGTATATTTCAGATGGGGCCTTACCAAGGTGAAATAACATCGCTCCCTGACCTTTTCATCGCATCTATCGCCAATGCACTTTATAAATCCGAGCTTTTTGGTTGCTTTACTGAAGATTTTTCCAACATTTGTGCTCCAGTTTAAGTCATTCGTAAGAGTGATTCCGAGATATTCAGTCGATTCGACTACATTTATATTAACTACATTTTATTCTGACGTAATTGTTTCCTTTCGAAGAAGCTTACTACAGAGCATTTATTTACATTAAGATCCAGTTGCCATTTTAATATACAACTGAGAAAACAAGAAAGGATTTCCGGAGACGTATTGCCCCTCTTACGGACTTTTATATTAATAAGTTATTTATAAGTCCCCTTTCAGCGACGCACGCACACTTTTCATTTAGACTGGAAAAGCCGTATTGCGGAGATCTTAAAAAAGGGAATTCCATCTGCTTTCGCTTACCTAACCCTCGTCTCCTTCTGATACCTTTTGCGAAACATGTTCCCTTTTTTAAGTGTTTCATCTCTTTTCGCCCACGTACTATACCTTCCGCTGCTCTCTCCTCTTCTTTCGCAACTCTTTTTAGTGCCGCTTATGTTTGATAGGACGAGTTTCGCCCTTTCACCTCAACCCGCCCTTTACACCCCCAACGTCCACGCCCTTCCTGTTACGCTGCTGCCCTCTTGTTGCGAATCCTCCAAACATGGCCCCTGCGAAATTTCCCAAATTCAAATTAGGTTGGAGAGGAAAACCGAATTGCTTCCTCGAGCCGCGGAAGAAATGCCGAGAGGAAAATTGCTGCTCTTAATCGAGACGGCTGCAGAGCAATTAACTGGTCATAGTCAAACCATAAATCAAAACGATTTACATACAAGAGTGAAAAACACACATCTGATATGCAGCGAACCCCTTTCACCTGATAACTGCCCATATTTCCATCGAAATTTTATCGAACTGAACGAAATCTCAATATAACTATACGGAAGATACGCTCCTCTTCGATAATATATCAGTGATTCTAAACTTCAATTTCCAACACGGCACACTACGCAAAACTTCGCACCACAATGAACCGTTTTTTTTATGGCATCAATATTAAATTCAAGTATCGAAGAACTAAATCGAATTAGAACTAAAATAATAGTAAAAGTTACGGTTGTGGAACAAATAAGGTGTTTCCGGAATTTTTCTCCCACCAATGGCTTCAGAGATTCAATGAGACTTTCGCGAGAACGAATAGCTATCACTGGTCTCTTTATTCAGATAGTGTTAGGTGTACAAATCAGGCAGCCTGTTAAGATGTTTGGTGTATGCACACTCCCTGCTATACCCATATGGCAGGGGAACTAGTGGCTTGGGACTAGTCTAAATGTGAATGGCTTCAACTAGAAATTCAGCAAAATCTGTGCAAATTTTGCGCTGTAGAGGGAGCCATCGAAATTGCGCCAAAGAAAAGCACGAAAGGGAACCCAGTAGTAATATTGCAATTCATAGCAAACTCGTATACGAATGTAAAAATTGGATAAAAACGAAGAAAAGACTCCAAACGCAAAATTATTAAAATTTAAAAACTTAAGAAAAGTGAAAAAAAATTAAGTAAAAGAATAGATACCCATAACGAACAGAATTAAATTCATTACATTTAAACAAAGATATAAAGGGATATACAAAGACAAGTAGTCGAAGCAGAATTTACATTGCACGAGTACAGGAATTATAAGAAAAGATATTCGGTCTTAAAAAAATCTAGTTATCGACGGTCTACTGAAATAGTAATTAATTATTGTGAGTAAATGACTAAACTTCATGTTTACGATCAAGAAAGGTAAGGAGGGGTACTTAGATGATGCAGTAAATCTAACGAAAAATAATTTCTACAATAGCTAGATATCAACAGATCAAAGTCGGAAAGGAGGTATGTGTAAGCATGCCACTCCATGAAACGCCGCTCTATGAAACCTTCTAAATAAAACAACAATTATCTCTTCAATTCATTGGTCTAACGTTCTATCATTCGTTTGCTTCGATGAATGCGAGAAATCAAAATTATCTGATTGTTTTCATTCGGTTACTAGCACTACCTCCTGACCGTAATAAATCCCCATAAGTAGACATGACTTTATAAGTAAAGCAAATCAAAAAAATAGCAGGCAAAAAATCCACTAACTGGCGATTAACTTTGTGATCCTCCATAACGACCAAAGAAAAAACAAGTAAATTTTTCCATTCAAAATTAAATCCTATTTTAATAACTTTGCTTAATACCACACACTTTTCACACAGAAACTAGAATAGTTTCGGCGCTTAAGGGTCATTTTCACGTTAAAAATTGACGCTTTAGTGTGTTTTTCTTTTGTCGAAAACAGCAGGAACTTGAAGTCTTCACTAAGAAAAAAGCAACTCCGAAGAAAGAAAATGTCACAAAAAAAAAAGATTTTCATTTTATATTTCATTAACACGATACTGCTATACTTAGACTAGTAATATTTAACCTTCTTCTCTCAATAAAGTGACTGCTTTAGCATTGTTTTACTGTCCTATCTTTACGAGAATTTGCGAAGAATTCTTTCATTACATCGGTACTCCGTTTTTTCAGTAATAATTATACATCTCTTTCTCACCTGTCGCTTTACAAACCACTGTTTGCAATGGTAAGGTTCCCTTAAAGAGATTATGATCAAATTAATAAATAAAGGACAGTCGGGAACGGAGAAAGCTAATCTCTCACAAATATTAAGTCATCGTATCCTCTCCAAGTTCCTTAATCGTATATCCTCCACTATGAATCTTGGAGATTATTGAAAGTCATTCAGGAAACCATATTCGCTGACGCACAAAAGTCTGACAAATTCGGGGTTAGTCCAAGATGGTGTAATTCGAGATGTCATCGAGGAAAATCTCAACATTTCCTCAAGCTATAATAATAAAAATCCAAGAATAAATTTCTCATGAAATGTTACACCATATTTCCTCAAGGTGTGAATTGTAGGAAATGAATCAAGAGTGTGCCGAATTCCGTAGAAGTCGATTCATCAACGCTCTTTAATTACTACTTTACTCGTGCAAAAAGTGATGTCCTACATCATGAATGACTTGCTAATCAATTGTCAGCTTGAACCTATCATTATCATCGTCAGAGTGTCGCAGGAGAATTAGAAGATAATATACATTATACAATTTCACGAGGAAAGTGTTAATTATTTCGTTCCCGAGTGAAGGTTTTTTGAGCATCCTCACTCTGTGGAAAATATAACTATTATGAAAAGACTAGAGAGAGAACCAATACGTCTACGGGAGTTTTACCACTTAACTTGCTGAATAAAAATTGATTTTTCCCTATCAATACATAGTTACATGTATAAGTTATTATTTTCTGCCTATTAATTTATCTCTACCGTACCAATTATCTTGTACCTAAGTTTGCCGGAATGTTTAGATGCATTTATTTATATTTATAAGTTTAAGTTCATTGTACTCATTCATTTTTGGTTATTAGTTTAATATTCTTATCATGTGATATCTCCAGTGGTTAGCTGGAAGAAGCCAATTTGGCCTAACCTCGCCGTAAGAGTATATATGGAAGATAATGCCGCTATTAACAACAGCAGGAGCTTTATCACAAATTTATGCGAAAGAGGTTATATTTGATAACAATTTATAAAGGTAAAAGCTAATAAAACTTTAGATATTAAGTTGACAGAAAAGTGTGCGACACACATTAATTAAATTTAATTAACTGACTGGCGCCCAAATGAAATTCTATCCTTTCTTCGCGAGATATTCCCTATGAAAATTAAATATTTTATCATCCTTTCGCTCTAATGAAACCAACTGATCATTCTTATCATACAAGGATATCTTTGATGCTCTTCCCTTCCGGGTTAGACACGTTATTAACCTCGTTTATTGATAGCAATCTTTCATCCTCGCATCCGTGTTTCGCTCCGATAAATCCACTCGTGTGCAGATACATTTTCTTCTATTATATCAGCCACGTGTATGTCTTCACTTCGGCCTCTAATTCACCGCATTCATACAGCTCTCTCTTGGGCATCCTCTTTATTTAATATCGTTCAAATTCTCCTCATACACCATTTCAGCCTTTCTGTTTCCATCTATCTTTTTCATACGAGTACATGTAGGTAAAATATTTCTTACATTCTTAACACAAAGCCTTTCCTTTAGACCACAATCGTCGGTCTTATTTATGATTTTTCTTTTCGCCGACGATGAGACTTTCAAGAATGTTAAAGCAGGTTAAGTTGCAAATGATAAAAATGAGATTCATTGGTCAAAATGAAAGTATAAGTGAAGAAGGATGTAAATTAGTGCTGTCGAAGAGCAATTAGGATTGCGAATCAGCGGTGGCATTCCTTAAAAATTACAACTAACCTGCGAACATCCTTACGAACTTGCATTTTGGAACAAGTGCTTAAATAATAATAATAATAACACGTCTTTATTCACGGGCGAGATTGAGACTAATTATTCTCTTCTTACATCTAACCATTAGTCATTACAGAAAGAAAGAAATAGGTATTGGGAGTTGAACTAAAAAAGAAAGCAATAAAAGAAGGAACTGTTATGTGGGTTTTTTAAAAACCTAAGTCTGCACTTAGGAAAAAATTAAAACCCTTCAGGAAAACAGCCGCCCTGAAGGAGGGCGTGGAAAACCTGCGAAAGCTACTAAGAGTAACAACAAATGTTTAAAAGAAGAGGAGAAAATGAGTAAAAGAAAAGTGTCAGCAACAAAGCTGAAAAAAGCAGAGGAAAATACATGCAAAATGTTTACAAAAATTCAGACAAAAACAGATGTTGGATTTGAAATTATAATAAATAGGCAGTAATATATAATAATTGAGAATATTAAGAAAATATCGAATATTAAAGATAAAATATTGGGATAAAAAATATGAATTTAAAACTGAAAAAACAACAATACATAATACAACAACAATTACGAAAACAAGTGCAACAATTTACATAAGCATTTCAAATCTATATACTAGAGGTAACGTCAACTTCTGAATGGAAATTAATAAAACATGAGGTAAGTATCAAAATCATCACAAAAATTACAGTAAAATTAAGTAGATACAAAAACTTAATTCTACCAATGGTAATGTCAACTTCTAAATCATAATAGATAAAACATGAAGAAAATAGCATAATAAAAGCAATACCATTCAATAATATCATTCGGTAATAATCTTTCGATTACGACATATTCCATTGAAATCCAAGCAAGGAAAAGTATTCTATGTACAGAAAAAAGAAAGCATCATGTGATTTGCATGAAAGAATCAGAAACTAAATAAAAGAAGTTATTATATGTCAGGGGAAATCTTTTTAGGACATACGTCAAAGTATAGAAAAGGAAATTAGGTATGACAAATGAGATGTCTTTGCACTAAGTGAGCATGGGTACTAAATGTTCAGATTCAGAGTGCAAGAATAAGTGTAGCTTCTTATATCGGAGATCCCTGAATCTGAAGATCAGGAAGGCATCTTTTCTTAAATGAGGACTTTATATTAGGAGGAAGAGAATTCCATAGCTTGCTTGCTGCTGTAAGGTAGGAGTTGTGGAAAAGTAAGACAATCAATGTTTATAGTAATTTAGGGATATAAGATCGCAAAACTCGGCGATAATCTAAGAAAGGTCGAAGTCTCCAAATCATCGGAAATAAGATAAAATCCAACCTCGTAGGAAATTAAGCAACTTTTTAAGGAAAAAGAAAAATTTTCCGAGGGAAACCATTGGCATGCAGCAGTAGGTAATCGGAAGCTGGTCATGTAACAAGTTTAGCTAGCTCCTTGTCATCTTGCGTAATTTATTAATTTAAAATTCATCAAAAACACCGCAAGTTTGGCAAGACTGTGATACAATTGGTCAAATGAGTTCATCATATGTCACGAAATGAACAAAAATAGTCGATTAGTCACGATTCAGAATGAAAAAAAAAGACATTGTAAATTACAGAATTCTGTAGGACATCTAAATAATTTTTCCATATTAGTTTAATAACAGATAGCTCAAGATACTAAATATTGGACATTTTTCTTTTCTTTTTACTACCTCTTCTCTATTGAGATGATTCACTCGTAAATTATATTGAGAACTGATTGCAAAACGAATAACGTGGATTTTCTCATTGGAAGAGAGAAAAGAACTAATCAGTTAAAGACTATAAAATAATATTAAATCATCGGCGTAAAGGAACAGAGATGGAAACGGATTTTATGTGACAAATAAAACTATAAGCAACGTTGATTATTTAAATAATCTCAAACCTGTAACAAACAAATTCCTTTGAAGAGAGAGGGAGCTAACAGGACGTCTGCAAAACTTTGTTTCCAACCAATAGAAACTCATTTGTAGAAGCTCCTGGTCAGTAATTAGAAATAGTTTACTTTTCAATAACAATTTCAAAGCTAGTGGCACAAATTGTAACGTCAAAAATTGATGTTTATCATCCAACAATTAATTCAAAATTTCAAGTTTCAAAGGAAGTACTCTTTCAGCGACTAATTAAGCTAGTGACAAAGTTATTCCAGGGAAAAAAAACAGTTGCCAAATTCGCTAATGGGGATTATAGAGAATAGTAAAAGCATAACAGTAATAGTAGAAAT
The DNA here is from genome assembly GCA_000376725.2 of Ladona fulva. NCBI lineage: Eukaryota > Metazoa > Arthropoda > Insecta > Odonata > Libellulidae > Ladona > Ladona fulva. The sequence continues at coordinate 704,250 of KZ308399.1, forward strand.
TACACATAGCAATACAAACTTTATTCTTAATGATATTGACGATCTATATCGGTGTATTTCAAGTTTGTATTAGGTTTTTGTGCCAATTACGTATATTTTTACCCTCACTTATTTAATTATTCTTCGTTTTAATTGTAATACATATTTGTTCACTTATTCTTATATTAAAATGTAGGTTTTACTTTTAAAACACACTCATATTGGAGATTTCATATATATTATATTGTATTAATTAACTTTACTTAAATATTCAGAGCCTGTTTGTGAAGATTTTTTTAAATTCGTCATTTTCTACATTGTCGTGCTTTGTTTGTTATTTTTTTTTCTTCCGGATTTCGTAAAAATACTTTCCTTATAAGTTAGATTTAATAAAGAAAAGAAGTTTCGCGAGTTTATCTGAGCGTTATCTCCTGCTGGAGGTCTATTGGTGGAGATCTATTCCTAGGTATTTCACTCAGCTTTCCCTTTAATCAACAAAGTATTATCTTCCCTCTTTTCTATTTTTCCGCAATTTTCCGCAGCCCTCGCTTTCTGAACATGAAATGACGATTTGTTGGATGTAAAAAGAGACTATACAGACAAAATCTGTCCCGGAATAAATTCGTAAGTTGTAAGTCGTAAATCAGACAATTTCGCCCATTCATTAGCATTCTAACGATGAAATTTGGTTATCTAATCGTCCCTCTTGATCAGCGAAAGGGTTAAGGGAGAGTGGAGAGGGAGTTGAGGGGTGAGGGAGGGGGCAAAGAACGTGTTTTCCTTCGGATAGTCAGTGAGACGTTGCACGTGAGACGGAATCGACGGAAAAAGTGCTCGAAGAAAGTTTCTGAGCGGGGTTCGAACCTAAACCGGTCAGACTGGAAGAACGGGGCAGACGGTTTTCCAGTCTAGGTCCTTCGATATTGACCAATCTCACACTCTTTAATGGCCGTCCAAGTGAAAACGGAAATAGGTATTTGTGGTTGTAATACGCTCACCCAAATATTTTGATCGGCTGCACCTCGGGTTAGGTAAGAGAGAAACTTTTGCTTGCACTGGATTTGCTTCCCAAGCGATAGAGGTTTCGCAGAGATTGAAACGTCTCTTGGGGGAACTCCCTATTTTCACGAACCTTCGTTCGAGCTGATTTGCTCACGAACTTCTGTTCTGTATCAGAAATAGATATAGAACTATAAAGGATTGGAATAGTCTGTCTGCAAAAGTCTTCTAAAGTCTCCCAAAAATGTCAAATGCTTTACTAAGGGAACAATTAAAATAAATAATTTGACGAGTGAGCCTGCTGATAGCAAATGGGTAGTGGATTGCTTGGTTGGGTGATGCCCGGTGGGAACTTCGTGGGCCCCGTGGCTGCTACGGTAACCATGAAGTCCTATTCTGAAAAATCTCACGTGATAAGTGATACTGACAGGTGTAACAGCTATTTCAAGGTAATTTTGAGTTCATTTGTTAATTATAACTATTTAACACTCTCTTTTTAATCTATCATTTTCAATGAGCGATCAATAATATGCGTATTTTGATGCTTAAGCTAACAAAAATAATTTGCTCCCTTCCGTTTGTTGCAATAAGATTTTCCATAGGGTCTCGCATATTGAACCAAGCTTAAACGCAGCGCAAGATACCTTTTCATTTCACTCGAAAACTACACAGAGAGTAATCATATCTCCAAGGTCGCTTCTGAATTCTTGGGGCACATTCATATGCCTGCGTATCCACGAATACATTCGTTTGTCGAGTCGGAAGCGAAAATAATCATCGTTGGGCAAAGACATAGTAGAATCAGAACTCAATAAGCTCAGGACTGACTTGGTAGAAGTTGATTGCCATGAAAAAATTATTTTTGTTTTCGCATTGTAAAAGATAAAAAAAATAACAGATATACTTCCGCAAGTTAAAAACACTAAATAACACGACCGGTTTCCGCACGTTCGGCCATCATCAGGACCTGATTTGATCAGGAAGAATTGCTCGTTGGAGGTGTTACTGTACTGGTCCTTTTTCCTTAAACCAAAATAGCCACATCTGAGGAATGAGCAACTGCCATTCCTTATTTCACTTTCAGGTAAGGACTTTCAAATTTTAAAACATTTCTAGGAAAATCATTTAAAATATCAGGCTAAAAGCTCCATCGCGATCGACCTATCGATTGCTGATGGGCATTGGTCGGTTGTGGCTAGTCAATGAAATGCTTTAACACTGCCAAATAATTCAATTACTTCAACTATTAATCTAGTGCATACTTTAAGAATAATGCAAAAGTGATCAAAGAAAAAGAAATATATCAAATTTAGTTATTCTATATACAGTCAGAGTAACATAGAGGGTACATATGAACTTAGCTGTCGTATACCAGAAACATAATACTGCAACTAGCCGCATGGAGATTAAGAACCAGGAAGAACCACGTTTTTATTTGAACGAGATTAAAACCCAATATTAATCACGGAATGGAATCGCCACTGGAAGAAAATTAGGATCCAAATAAAAATTACGATAAATATAAAAAGAAATCAGCAATGATTCATGGGTTTATCCGACCTAAAGTTATTTATAGCATTATAGGTATGGATAAAAGAATTCTCATCAATTTTCTGTCCACGTGATATTATCTAAGGCATCGGAAGATCGAAACAGTAATATGTGGCACAATTACTACCGACGCGTCAGCAGTGTACTTCTACATGGAAGTTAGCTGGCAAAGGTATATCTGCGAACACATGAGATCTAACTTTTATGTGTTTGATATTTTCTGGTCTACTTCCATCGATATCAGAAAAGATTGGAAAATATATTATTAAAAAGGAAATATATGCATAAAGGTTGAAGAAGAAACAATGGAAATGTCGCAAGCGATTAAGATGTCTTTACAAGCAATCGTGTAGCCTTTAACATGGTACGTAGTGAGCGAAGGGAGGTTCGTTTGGCTGTTTCCTGGAGCCCGCGAGGTGAATGAGATTGCAATCCGCCATTAAGTATAAATTAAGAGTGATCGTTAGTTAGTACAGAGTAGTAGATGTTACAGAGAGCTTTCCTCGATTTAATTTGAGTATAACCGAGGTTTTTGATCCAAAAAGCTAAAATTTTAAATTTGTTTTCTCGTTCTTTATTCTTTGAAAATTCCTGACTTATAATCTTTAGAGACCATTAAAAGCTCAAGAAATTTTCCTTACCAAATCGAAGAGAGGAAAATTAGTTTCATCTTACTATTCACAGTTTACAACAAAAATTTAGAATTTTCTATGCGGATGCATACTAAATCACTTCACGTCACACTCGTATTTTTTCAAGCTTTCTGGCGGAAGAAGCCTTGCATTTTAGCTTATTTTCTGATTGGCAAAGAAATTTAGTTCTACTGTAAGTAATCAAAATACGTGAAATTATCTGTAATAACTACAGTTGCTAGAAAAATATCTACCAAGTTAATAAAATATCAACCTGACAAACATAATGTTTACATTATCAGGAAATAGTGAAAGGTGATTTTGTCTGTGCTCGGTGGGTTACTTTGCGATGTTGCGATGTTTCTTCTTTGTGCTATCTTGCCAGAAGATTCAGGTATACTGTTCGGAATAGTTTATAGGCATTCGACATCTACATCCCCCACAGCACTCGTCCTCTATGAGGCACCGGCCTAAACAAAGCCTTTAGGTCGGAACCCACCATTATCAAAGAATTCTACCCAATTGCAAGGGTGCATTCAGAATTTTCGTTTTGGGGGCTGAATTTAAGTATCGTAACCAATAATCTCCCATTCAAGTTACAATGCAAACTGATTATTCCTCATCATAAAAAAGTATTGCTTGTGAAGAATTTTTTAAGCGTCCAAATATTTATTGATAAGGTTCTTGAGGGCTTGGTTTTGAAAAAATACTAGCACAAACTTTTTGTGGGGGGCTTAAGCCCGTCAGCCTCCCCTCTGCATACGCGCCTGACAAACTGCATATCTGAAAGTTGCTGCAAAATAGCTTAACTGGTTAAAATAGCCGCCCGGAAATATCCGGCTTTCAGTCCCAATCCCATTTAATTCTTTATATTTTCTTATATTTGAAACTTTTGATGCTATTAGAAGTTATGTTGCGTAACTCACTCCTGTGCACCGCCGCACTCTGCTTAGAAAGCACCCCTAAGCGGCCCGCCAGAAGATCCTACCGAAACCTCTCCCTCTGTCCCCTGAGTGAATAGTTTGCCCACCTTTGCTTTAGTGTCTTTTAAGAAACCATTTTCGCTACTAGAGAAAGCACTCTGGTACACGAATGGGAAGCTTTCTGAGGGCAATTCCGCGCATTCGACTCTCTGGTCATAAGGCAGTTTCCGCGTGTGTGGGACGCCCTCTATCGAAATGGAGATATTGTAGTTTATTTGTCGTTTTTATGTGGAGGGTCTTGAAAGGTACCGTAACGTGGGAAGACGAAGTGGGAGGACGAGGGACTGCGTGGGAGGAAGGAGCGGAGTCATGCCCAAACGGAATAAGCGGCTTGAGGCCCGCGCTGAGGAATCCCTCATCCTATTTTCCCCAAAAACAATTGGGGTGTGAGGGAAACATGTGAATGTCAATCCCAGCACCTCTTATTCGGAGGTAATGGCTCTCATTAAAACGGAAGTTGTTGTTTCGGAGTACATCGAGGAAATCGCGGAGTGAGGGCGAGTCAAGGAAGGCGATCAAAGAGGGATTATAAATATCAATTGTGATATACAACTCTACATAGGTTTCATTTTATTCAAGCCCGTTTCCCCGACGAATTACGTCGCTTTTAACTTCAAGCTGCCAGTGACACTTAAAATATGGCGTCTAAATCAATTTGATATCTCTACTCTCTGGGGCTAGAAGCATTCGTTGCGGATAAATCAGTTATTTACAAAGAGTTAGCTTTTACGAACCTATGGAACACTTTCCCCAAACATTAAGCACTCGATATTAAGGGCTACCCAATGAAATAGAATAATACTGAAAACAAATAAATAACGGTTTTATTTGAGAGATATTGAGGCTTAAATCTCTTCTTACATCTAATCCATACGGCTTTGATATTTGATAATTAAATCAAAATAAATATCCTGTTCAGCTGTTTAACTCTTCCGCTATTTCACAAGTATTACTACTACAAAGAAAATTCATATGTGTAACAAATTATTTATACTATATAAGTATAATTATAAGTGTGCTATATGTGTGTTATATAGAGCGCACAGATTAGAAAGACGGTAAGTCAAGAGGTTACCAAATATGTGGGTCAAAATAGGAAAGGAATCGCAACCATAAGCGTTTAAATCTCAACGATCTATGGGAAAAATACTCATTTTCTCGCCACTAAAAAGACTAATTCAATATACATGAAAACCGTATTAATCCAGCAAAAACTTAAAGACAAAACTTTTATCAATGAAACTTTTTTGACATTAAATTCAATCTCACTTGTTCTCTCAATTCAAAGCTAAAAACGGGAGATTATGTGGTTACCTAATATCCGGGGCCCCATACTTAAGCGGTTACGGTCTAAAAAAGTAACTTCCTGATTTTGCAGAAGGTAAGCAATTAACAGAAAATTCTGTTACGTCAAATATTTTTGAAGCGATTACGAATATCACGATCATAGTAAACGCAAAAGGGGTTCATTTTGTACCCGACCCCCCTCAATAGATGGCGGGTCCTCATTGTATAACAATTCACAATATGATTGCTCCTAATTGAAATAGGATACTTTACAAGGAAGGAAATTAAATTTTAGGTTACACTTATACAATAAAATCAGAAATAATACGTACTCGGAAGAAATAGAGATAACTTGCGGTCACCTTGCTAATTTGTCCGATAAGATACTGCGACAAATTTTATAGAGATGGGTATATGCTAGTTTAGGCGCTTCAAATATATTTTTTTGTGCAAAAGATATCCGACAGTAATAGAATAGGGAAATAAACTTCAGTTGCGTGCACCCCCTTCCTTACGTCGAAAGGCGGTTTAATAGGTGTAATTTACATGTAATAACAAATTCGAATCCTATCAACAAATTCAATATTTTAAATTTTCGCCGAAATTCCTAGCAAAATTATTTCTCAATAATAAGCTTTCGTCCCTTAAAGATAACCTGAATATTAGTGGTCAACCGATGACTGTGTAGCGATTCCCTTAGTTAAGATGCCAAACTTCACGGAAAACTAAACCAAAAGTTAGGAAGTTATTTAAATAGGAGATTAGACAACCCATTTCATATATTCCGTTAGAGTAGAATCATCAGTGTATCCGATAATATACACTTACATCGGCAGAAAAATATAAATTAGTAAACCTAGCCCAGGAAAGACATTTTAAGCACCATATATTTAAACTCTTTGTTGGATGGCAAATGAATTAGCAAGAATGTAGNGTAAACCTAGCCCAGGTAAGACATTTTAAGCACCATATATTTAAACTCTTTGTTGGATGGCAAATGAATTAGCAAGAATGTAGCACAGTGATACTTTAGCAAGCGAAGATAATTTGTTACAGAGTTATATTCATATGCCAGCGCCGTAAGTCGTCAAAACCTAAAATTACAGATAAACATTAGCCAGAATACTACTTTTTCACAATAGATGGCAAGAACTAGTACCAAAGATTTAGCTTATGGATTCCCTGAGAATTTTGCGCACGGGTGGATGCACGAGTTTCCCGAAAAAAAACCACTAAACAAGCCCGAAAGATAGCGAAAAAAAATTTTAAGCCGATATATTCGTTAGAGGAATCACTTGCTTACGTGAGTATTACCGTAGATTTTAAAAATCTTTATTTCATAATACAAATCAAAATGAAAGTATAACCAAAAAGACCACTCAGAATACGCAAAATTTTCGTTTCAAGGATACTGGTAAGAATGTGAAAAGGATATTGTGACAAAACACAACATTCTCACGACTGGGTTTTTTTTGCTGATTCACCAATTTCTTAGGAAAGAAAAGTTTTCATCAAACGCGTAACAGTCCCGTTCAACCATTGCAACAAATTCGGCATTGAGTTTTTCATAACCTTCTATGAGATGCCGTTCCTTGTGATGACGAATAATTCGTGAGTGTCTCGTTATGAGATGATGCGCCAAAACCAAGGAAGATTTCGTCTTCCAAGAACGCGCAGCAAGTGTAACTTTCCCTTTTAAACCAAGGACGGATCACAGCAAAAAAGGAGATCCTCGCCGACGACAAAACGAGTCTTCATAAAACAATGGATATTTTTCAGAAGCGAAGGAGTTCGAAGACAAGGTCAAGGAGAAGTAACAGTTCCTCCCTTTCTCTCGAGTCCGCTGTTGAATAAAGTTGTAGATAATCAAGTTTCAAGCTTTTATGATGCACTGGTCAGTATAAACTTTGTCATAAATTGTGTCTTCCCCAAAAGCAATCTCCAAGTAACGATTTTCTGTCGGAAAGAGTTACTTAAATCCTAACTTCACCCACCGAACGCTTTACTGAAGAAGCGACGTCTTTTTGAACTCCCATATCCGACGTTCCTCAAACAAGTAGTGCTCCCAATGAAAATATCATGTCATTTCTTGAAATGAAATTTTAGCTATGTATAAGAGACTTTCGTGGTAAAAGAAAGCGTAATTTAATTTTTACGCTGAAATTTCACAAAGTTTCATAGTACTACTAGCAGATTCCAGCACAAACGTTCCCCCCCTTTTTTAAAACACTAAAAACAATATAGTATGTCATGTCTTTAGCGCAGATACATAAAGAGATATTTGTAAAATATTTTTCTATTGCCGTTTTTACGGTAAACATGCCTTCTTACGTGAACGAATTCAACAATTAAAAGCCGAATGTTTCAATTTTATTCAAATATATTCACTGTTTGTATGACCTTTACCTCTGATTGACGAATTAAAATTCAGCCTACATGGCACAAATGAATAAAATTTGCCCTACATGAGATTTCAAGGCCCCTAACTTTCACTGTTAAAAGCTGTTCGTGATCTTTTACGAGTTCGCAAAGGAAATGAGTAAAAATATTAACATCCCAATATTTTTACGTAAACATAAATATCACCAATCAAATAACTACTATAATTTCGTACGCAATCACAAACCAGTTTATAAACAAATACCTATGTATTGATCGGTGGCCGACCATTTGGTGGTCCTCATCAGTATGGGTTTCTCAGAGATCCCTTGCTGGTCTGTTCATCATCCCTCTTTCCAGTGACTCCAGTCCGTCAAACTGGAAGATCAACACCAGACAACGCCCATGGTTCACTGACATTTATATAGTTTCGTCCGCACCAGTGCTTCACCAATTCCCCTTTTCTGCAAGGCCAATTTCCCTTACTCCAAACTTTCTTAATTATGCTGACCGTAATTTCCAGCATTTCAAGTCATCCCTACTCCGACGAAGCGTGTATCTTACGCAAGATGCGTAACAACCATTCATGTTCACGTTTTAAAAGGTAAGCTCAAAAATGTACGCACCCCTTGAATGACAATAAATGCATCTCTACTAACTTATTTCTCATGGTTGATGGTTCACGTTTCAAAGAGTTTAATGATACTTGACAGATAATGCAAACAAACTAAAAACTGCTTCATTGGAAAAATACAAAATAAATATAATTGGCAAAAATAGAATTAATTCTTCGGGACACTGAATGTTTTGGGGATCTGCAGTTCTCAAAAGGACACCAGAAGATGTGAAGAGTCCAAAAGGAAGACCAAAGACTAGTATTCAGGGGTAATATGACAACGAGAAGCTCAAATTAGGGAGAATTGGAAAACACTTGGGGAGGCCTGCATTTGATATCGGATTGAGAATGGCTTAGAAAGAATAAGAAAAAATATCCACAGCAGGAAAACACCCGCAAAGAATGGCGGTGTGAAAAACCTGCACAAACCTACTGAGAGTACATGGTACTTGTTTGGTAGGATAAATACTAAAATATGAAATTAATAAGCCTTAAGATAATAAAATGTAACTACCGCTATCAAGTCTGTCGTTTCTTTAATTTCAATCTGTAAAGCCTTATCGTCGATTTCAATCCAGCCAATCGATCAAGCCAACTTTACATCAATTCCGGCATCACCGTGAAATTAACGCTCTCAAAATAAGATCTTCGAGATAATAAAAAGATTTATCGTATCTCGAGCCGTTACGTAGTTGCCTTTCATTTTTAACTTGTGATGTTTCCACAGAACGACAGTTAATTTGAGATATCAGTAAACAATTAAATCGCGACTCTCTTGTAGAATAATTTTAAAAGGAAAATAAGCCTAATTCTTTGGGTGGAAACACATTGTGAAATATGTACCAGAGAACTGAATGGAAGACATTTTTGATGACATCTTTATGATGCAAGTACATTTAATGAAAAAGCTTTGTTTTCCTGTTTGAAGACAATCGACGGCACCATTATGTATTATTTACCATAAGATATAACGAGTAACCCTGCGAACAAATTTTTCCTGTTCATTATCATTATTCGCTATTTTTAACTCGAATATCAATCTATTTAACTAATGAACACTTCAAAGCATTGCAGGCGCATGTACGCGAGCAGGAAGATTTGAAAATTAACTCAAGAAAAACAGGCGTGAAGATCCAGTCGAAGCCCGGAACGGAACCACCAATCCACCTTTTCCGCGCGAGTTCTCTTTCCTTTCCTTTGGTGATCCTTAAAGGGGTTGATCCTTTTTGTATATATTTATGAGGAACATGGCGGTGGTGGGTGCCGCTAAATTGGAGTCACTTCTCTCTTGGCCAACAAATATTGGCCTGCAAGATAGCTCAATTGGTAAGAGCACCAGCCCGGAAAGTGTGTGCACGTGGTTCCGGTCACGACAAACCTCCTCAGGGTCAGAGGATGATTGCAGCATTCCACCGACGAATCTTCGGTCTACCACCCGGACATCACCTACGTGCTGACCCAAGAATAACTTCGACAAGCAATCCAGAAGGGAAACATGTGTTCTTTTACGTCCATTTATACGTTGGGTTTATTCCAGGTCGCAAGCCTATAAGTGAAAAGTTCTTAACATTCCCTTAATTCGGAAAGGATATCAACAAAATACCACTTAATATTTTATAGTAGTAAAGGAATTGGTAGATTTTCCGTAACTTTATTATTTTGCAACTGAAGGTAAAAATTGCTTCGGACAGCGAAGGTTATAGCCAGGGGTGTAGCCAGGATTTGTCAATGGGAGGGTTTAGAGCAGTTTTTCCCTAAATTTTTCACGCTACCGCCTCTCGGATTCATCAACACACCCCCTAATCGTCGTCTATGAAAATAAACATCTGTACGGCCAAAGCTAGAGAATGTTAAAAGAAAAATAAACACTGCTATGATAAAATATCCACCAAATTACTATGAGGCAATTTCTCGATGTTTTATTGGTACTATAAATCCAGTGAAACTATTGATAAAGAAAGATGACTACTGGAAATGAGATAAAATTATTTTTCATAAAGCGCTGGATGAGACCAGCGCCCCTTGGGGGGCGATATCGCCCAATTTGGGAATCACTGGTTTAAAGCTATGAAGTAAACACTGCATTGCCTACAATCCAGGGAGAGGAATATTTCTGCTCAAAATCTAATGAAGATATAAACTGATTTATTTTAACATGTATACCTTGCGAATCTCCAGCGGTGTTTGTATGGCATAATTGCGAGAGGCCATCCTCTCGCATGTTTTCGTTTACTGTTGGCTCAGTTCTCATGGGGGGGATTTGAACCCCCAAAACCGGCTACGCCTCCGGTTAGAGCTATCTATTTATTATTTTTTGTAAAGCGTTCATAATCATGCAATCACAAGACAATTAAGATGAGGTACCCAACAATGGACGAACACAGACATCCATTCCTTAACCGGAAAATTCTGGTAATCTGGGACTTTGCAAGGCTAGCAGGTTAACACTCCGAGACCGAGGTCGGCAAGTGAGCTCGAATACGATTTCGGAACGAATGTCTTCGTTGGTCAAGCTAGTTTACATTTTACATGTTACATTTGCGTTGGCAAGCACTGTAGTATATTTAGCTACTTACATGAGTGTTTATACATTCTAGCAAATGAAATACTAGTGAAACAAACACAGTTTTGGAGAATTACACCGCTAACTCTAACTTCTATAGAGTTAGAGATTTAAAAACACTCCGTAAGCCGTCTTTCGGCAAACGGAACTCACATTCAGCGACAAACGGGAAGCTCCGAATTGCCAATTTCTGGGAAAGCCCAATGATCATTTCGGAGACAAAGCCTCCATCCTCAGGGGGTCTCCACAAAGGAATTCAAAAACAGCCGTCTTCCAACCTTTTTCTTACAACTTCTATAGAGAGCTCAATATTTTGAGGTAACTATTGAGACTCCTAAGCAATCAACAATAAGAAGCATTCGATATAGACAAATTTCTTTGCACGTATCATAATGTACGACAAACGACAGCTTCGGCGATCTCCTTTCCTGGGGAGAATATCCATCGCAGACTACACGCGTGTGAAACTCGTGCAACGCATGAAGAAAGAGCTGCGCTTGGAAAAGGTCGAATAAGAAATGTGGAGCATCTCGCTGGCGACCCAAGGCCGAGCGATTTTGGGGACGGAATGCGGTCTTCTGGATCTCCCTTGAGAAATACTCAAAGGTCACGTGAGCCGGCGACTCAATTAGGAAAGAGAAGAAAGCGATTCAGAGGGATGCTGCGAGCCACGCCCTATCAGAAGAACAACGTAAGGCGCCGGTCTCTCTTCTCATAAATCAACGGCATTCTCCGATAAATACTTCTGAAATAGAAACGTGCACGAAATTTTCAGACAGTCACGAATTTTCGGACAGGTTTTACTAGATATGAGTTGCAAAAATTTGGAAGAAATTTAATCTTTGGAATGGAGATTTAAAGGATTTCTATTATAACTTTTGTCACTGTAGCAAAACGATAAAAGTGTGATGATTTTCCATCCATGGAGCATCAGCTCATTTAGGGCAGAGGTCTAGTCAAGTGGCGTATATGGCGAATGAGAGGTGGTCAGATTAACGACTTCCATACCGCCCTACAGGCTTTTTCTCGTACATTGCAAAGAATCCGCTACCTATAAATCCTAGATAGTTTCCCATACTCCATAAGTACCAGATATACTTATTGGCATCGCGTTGTAACACGTCCGAGACTACCTACTTTTAAAGAAACGTATTAACCACCTGTAAATACTTCTATTCTATATCTACATATGAAAGCCGTCTTTAGGCGTGTGGCAGGGGGTGCATGCATCATGACTCTACCTACCCAATCGACTAATTTTGCGTATCGTTTGCATATAAAATAAATTATTTAAACGACTAGTTCTAGCATCTATTTCTCTGATTTTTCTCCTAGCATCCGAACGGTCTTTGCAATGGAGGACGCATAATATCGGCTACATTTTCTAAAAATATACTTACTCTGAACGTATTAAGTAAATTAAGCCTTTGTTTAAATCTTATGCCTTCTAGAGATTCCCATCCTGCGTCCGGAATCATCTGAGCAACTGACTTGTAAGAATTGTTTAGATGATTCCCAACCTCTTTCCTTGTGCAATTTGCAACCATAACCATTCGTTTTGGAAAGAATCGAAATACATTAAGAAAAATAAAATTCACAATCTGAAAATTCCACCGAACATACCTCATAATACGACTGGTTTCGAGCTTTTCGGTTCCTCAACAGGTGATGATGAACTGAAAACTTCGAGACCGGTCGTGTATTTAAGTATGTTATGCGAAATATTCATTTAGTAAACATTTTACATTACATTATGGTTTCCACGAGGTACAAGTATCTATTGATTTTATCATGAAGAAAAAAGTTTAGCATGAATATCATAATTATGACGTCAACTTCTACAAAACCAAGGGTTCCAATTAGATACGATCCAGAAACAACGACTATTGTAGAACCTACAATGAACATTGCTCTTAGTTTTCGTATAGCATAAAACTTACTTTTGAAAACGTTCAGTAGATCATTTTATGTGATCTTCGAATGCAATGCTTGGGAGCCACATATTTTTGAGAAGCTTGGAAATTTTAATTTTGTAATTGACAATATTTGTAAAATAAGTAAATTCTGTCTTGCTCACATAAGAGCCCGGATAGCTCAGTCGGTAGAGCATTAGGCTTTTAACCTAAGGGTCCTGGGTTCAAGTCCCAGTTCGGGCGGAACTTTTTTTTCTCCTAATCTTTCGGGAGGAAAAATTCCAATATAGGTGAGACTCGAAGAGTATTTGAATCCAGCGATTGATTTGAAAGTACCAGATATACTTATCTGGTACTTTCTCTGCAAAGTGAGATTTCCAGTTATCATGTACGTATATTCAAAGTAAAGCCCTCTTTCGGATGAGAACTGAATTAAATTATGATTTAGCAACTCATTTACTCAACAACTTAAATAGCAATATCAAGAGAATTAAGTAGAGCTCTGCAAATACTGATTCAAATGCCGTAATAAGAAATTAGACAAAAGATCCATCTTTATGGAACGTGTTTATGTTGATGTTAAATTTTCTTGTGATATTTATATAAGGATAGATTGAGAAAACAAATTGCTACGAGATTACTCTTTGAAATTATCCAATAAGAACTGGGTCCCAATTGGAAGTTATACGGAAGCCAAATGGCAAGAGAGTCACTTTTATTTCTGAAAGTTGAAGATTTATTAGTACAAGGAACCTTCGTGGATGTTACATTATGACTTAAGAAATAAATCAGCGTGCTAGCAGCCAACGCGGCATTTTCAAGGAAAACATGCACCACCCTAATTGAGGGCTTCCTTCATAAATTATCGCACGTGATTCTGCGGACATTACCCTCTTCACCTTGCACTAAGTATTTCGAGATCGACGTATGTTACGAATGTAACGGGAAGTGAATATTAAAAATAGAAGAATGCATTGCGTGAGAGTTGCAGAAAAATCTATTCTCCAACTTAGTGGCCCATAGACTATGCACTACCAATCCTTATGTATATGCACGTTAACACTATGTATATTTACGAATTATAAGTGTTATTTATTTAAATAATAATATAAAGTGCATGTTTGTAACTATTGTATACTTTGCATTCACTTTACTACAACCGTTTTATATTTTTGTATTAATTTGATACGTTTTAATTATATTCTTTAATAACTTTTCTTCTCTTTTTGTATTATGTACTCAGTGCTTTCGCGGGTTTAGTCACATCTCTTCTTAGCTGTTATTTCCCGTACAGTCGGTTCTTCAAATTTCAGTTGAGAAGATTTTCCTCATAAATCCAAATCTTTTTGTGACTTTGTTATATTCTTCCTTTTAACTCTGAGTATTAAATTTAACCTAGTGGCCCATCATGTATTGAAAACTGAGGCTAGTTGGAAGAGAGAACAACTTGACCTAACCTCGCCCTTAAAAATAATTAACTCGTTCATTCATTCAACGCTCCTTGGCCCCTAATATTTCCAGTAGCATAAAATGTTGAAAATCCCAAGCAGAACATATAAAGCGTATTGAAAATAGGAACTTTATAAAAATTGGAAAATTAAGATTTTAATTGCAGCAATTTAAGATTAAAAAGTAATTTGACGGTAGTAAATATAGAGCCATTTCTCCTTTACTTTTCTCAAGCTTCTCGAATATTTTTTACTAAAACTGTCGGCGAATGAGATGAAGTGGTCCATGAACTGCCCAACACAATATGACGCAATCGCAGAGTAGGGTTTCCCTACCCGTGGCTATGTATTTTTCTGTGAGCCCTATTCGGACCGTTCTTTATAGAGACTGAGTAAAAAGAGCATTGCGGCATTGAGATCTCCTTAACCGTAAGGGTATAGACAAATACTACAAGCCTTTTGTATAGATAAATACTAATCGCAGAGAAATAAAGAGAGTAATGAAATCTTGCATGTAAAGTGTGCTTCAAGAATACAATCTAAAGGATAAGTGGAATCGATGAAACGTGACGAGAAATGGAGTGACGTAGTTCTGCAGTAGATCAATTAGTTAAACCAGTCGCCCGGGAAATGAAAGTATCCCAGCCTATTCATACTTTTTCCACTTCCGCATATCCATTGGGATTCGGCAGTATTCGCGCTCTCAATTACAAGCACGAGAAGGTTAGATATAACCAAAACGTTCCGTACAAGGTCGTTTCTTCACGTCTACTATCTGCAGTGGAAAAAGAGCAATTCGATTGGAGTGAGTCGCCAAATAAAAACCTTAGCAATCAGGATACTTAATCATACAGCAATCATTACCTTGGTGCAATCAATATACTAACAATTTGCGATTACTTACTAAAATAAATGAAACGTGTATATATGTATATATATATATATACATATATATGACTAGAGTTTTCTCAACTTCGGTAGGTTCATGTGCCCTAACATTCCTACAGGCTTTTTCTCGTACATTGCAAAGAATCCGCTACCTATAAATCCTAGATAGTTTCCCATACTCCATAAGTACCAGATATACTTATTGGCATCGCGTTGTAACACGTCCGAGACTACCTACTTTTAAAGAAACGTATTAACCACCTGTAAATACTTCTATATCTATATCTACATATGAAAGCCGTCTTTAGGCGTGTGGCAGGGGGTGCATGCATCATGACTCTACCTACCCAATCGACTAATTTTGCGTATCGTTTGCATATAAAATAAATTATTTAAACGACTAGTTCTAGCATCTATTTCTCTGATTTTTCTCCTAGCATCCGAACGGTCTTTGCAATGGAGGACGCATAATATCGGCTACATTTTCTAAAAATATACTTACTCTGAACGTATTAAGTAAATTAAGCCTTTGTTTAAATCTTATGCCTTCTAGAGATTCCCATCCTGCGTCCGGAATCATCTGAGCAACTGACTTGTAAGAATTGTTTAGATGATTCCCAACCTCTTTCCTTGTGCAATTTGCAACCATAACCATTCGTTTTGGAAAGAATCGAAATACATTAAGAAAAATAAAATTCACAATCTGAAAATTCCACCGAACATACCTCATAATACGACTGGTTTCGAGCTTTTCGGTTCCTCAACAGGTGATGATGAACTGAAAACTTCGAGACCGGTCGTGTATTTAAGTATGTTATGCGAAATATTCATTTAGTAAACATTTTACATTACATTATGGTTTCCACGAGGTACAAGTATCTATTGATTTTATCATGAAGAAAAAAGTTTAGCATGAATATCATAATTATGACGTCAACTTCTACAAAACCAAGGGTTCCAATTAGATACGATCCAGGAACAACGACTATTGTAGAACCTACAATGAACATTGCTCTTAGTTTTCGTATAGCATAAAACTTACTTTTGAAAACGTTCAGTAGATCATTTTATGTGATCTTCGAATGCAATGCTTGGGAGCCACATATTTTTGAGAAGCTTGGAAATTTTAATTTTGTAATTGACAATATTTGTAAAATAAGTAAATTCTGTCTTGCTCACATAAGAGCCCGGATAGCTCAGTCGGTAGAGCATTAGGCTTTTAACCTAAGGGTCCTGGGTTCAAGTCCCAGTTCGGGCG
>KZ308399.1:727900-741196 GCA_000376725.2 Ladona fulva
TATATATATATATATATAGTACATGAGTTTTCTCAACTTCGGTAGGTTCATGTGCCCTAACATTCCCCACTCAACGCCATTTCTCTCGCTTTCTGGTAACTTACCCATCCTTTATGTCATCTAACAACTTTTTTCTTTGTCTTCCTCTCTGCTTTTTCCCTTGCATTCTACCCTCTCTATTCCTTAGCAATACTCTCAGTATTTGATCCACCCATTTCCTATTTTGACGTTTAATTACTTCTATTATATCCATCTCTTCTCCGACAATCTCTAGTACCTCTTTGTTTGTATTTCTACCGACCCAACTTACTTTTTCAATTCTACACCATTCCAACATCTTTAAGGTCTCTAATCCTTTGTTGTCCTTTCGTACGGTCCACGTTTCATACAAATATAGCAAAACACTTCACACCAAGCATGTTATTAATCTTTTCCTGATTCCTTTATCGAGACCTCTAGTCATCAATTCCCTTCGTCTTTCTTGACCAATACTACTCTTTTTCAAACCTCATATGTACACCTCCTATCTCAAGATAGAACACTACCCAAGTAAGAGATATCTACACCGACTGACCAAACTGCCAGGAGTGCCGAGTCTACCAAATGTAGAACCGAGTATAGTTCAGTCATCTTAATATACATTCATATTCTACAAATCGTCCTATCTCCGTAAGGCAAGGCATGATATGAAAAGCTTAACTTGGTGGAACGCCATTAAATATAAAAATATTTTTTTCTGATGAGCAGATGCCACTCTGCCATCTTATGGAGGGTAAACGAGCCTAAACCGGTTGCGCGAAAGAAATGCGTTATGTAATGGAACGTGATAAAGCGTTAAATATATTTGCTCATCAAACAAAAATCTTTCTTCATCTCGATGAAGATCGTGTAACAAACTTACAAACAGGCCGAAGAAAATAATAATGACAGAACGAGATGCCGTTGACCGCATCTACTGGTCGATCAAAGGTATTTCGGTCGGTTTCGGTCTTTCTTTTTTTCTAGTCTATTTATAGTCTATATTTTAGCAAATAGGTAAAGTAACCCAAAATATGATTTCAGTTGAGACTAAACGTAAAAAAAAACATCTAACTACCGCATTTACGAAGAAAGTCTGGGACACTCATTTTGTCAAGTCTTCAATAAAAGCTGTATTGTTTCTAACATTGATATATACGTTGTTAAATACTAAATAAATTTTTAAATAAATGTGCAATTTCTACCGGATTTAAGATTTTTCTTTCTGTAGAATTTGCACTGTTATTTACCATGCTTCCTGTTATGAAATTATAAAATATATATAAATAAATATAAATTTAATGCTTCTTCGATTGATATTTAATAACTTTCACTAGGGGGGTTTTTCCAAACTAAATATCACAAACAAATTCCATTGTTTATTACACTAATCGGGACATATAACGTAGGTAATCTGGGATATACGGTCAAAATTTCTAGTAAAAATGTTGTTGTTGTTATTATTATTATAACATTTTCAAGATATCTCCGACAACAAATCGTTTAAATTCTTAAACATTTTGCCCCCGGAATACATTTTTCGCCAATGTGTACTAAATAAATTTGACCAAAAGTTATAGCGTAGTAAGTTAAAAGTAGTTTAAGTAGTTAAAGTCGTAGTGTCCGTTTTAATGATCCTAAGTCCTATAACTTGTATGGCAAGCGGAGATTGAAGTACCTTTTACCCAACTTATGGACAAATGTATGTTCGATCACATCAGTAACTCTGAAAATGGCTATAATTATAAAGTGTTCGTTCGCAAAACAATTATTACATCCATAAGAAGTTTTCATTGCCTTTTTGATTTACTTTTCATTTTCTTCTAGGTATTAAAGACTTTATCTGTTTCATTGTGTTACTGATGTCATTTTGCTTTAACTGTAATGTTTCACTTATTTTGGTCTTATTTTTCTTATTGTGCTGTCAGCAATTATGTTTGCTTTCTCTTGTTATGTGAGCCTTGGGCAGCGCTAAGCTGTAGTTTTGTTTTGATATGTGAAATTCTATTTTGTTTATATCCTAACTGTCCACAGATGGGGTCTTAATGTTGTATTTGTGTACGAAATATAATAATTATTATCATTATTGCTATTATCATTATTAATTGACCCCTTTATGGCAAAGTTTAGCCCAAATGGGCCTCTATTCCACCTTACCTGGTATCTTATTTAATATTGGTATTTGCTATTGAAAAAACTGATACAAAAAAGTTGGAATTGAAAATATACAAAAAAACAGACCTAGTATTTCCTTTATTTTTCTGCGTAATTTATATTTTAAATCTTTTGTATGTTTTAATAGTAAATACCAAGGTATCGTAAGATAAGAGATTAGATGGAAGAGAGGCCCACTTGGACCTAACCTCGCCAATAATGTATCATATAAGTAATAACAAAAATTTCACTAGGAAATTTTACTTTTATTCTGTCGCTATATCCCAGCATACCTACATTTTATGTCCTCACAAGGGCAATAAAAACTAAAATCAGGTGCTATTGTTTAATTTTCCCCTGCAAATGAATAAAAAAACCTCCCTATTAAAAAATAGGCCACTTAAACCTTCGGCAACTCAGTGACTGTAGATTTTTAAAACTGCTTAGACCGTGAATTCGTGGTAGGATTCCTGGTGACTCTAAGGCACTGCAGTATACTTAAAAAGAACTTTAACCCGGTTCATTTTAGGACCCGGAATGTTATAGTTTTAATGGTTAAAATAACTATGCTAGTATTGCAAAAATTCTATGGTAAATTCCAATAAACAACATTGTGGTTGGTAAAAATTCGCCTCGTTCCCTCTACTCCATGATTGATAGTTGGCTATCAAAGCGACTGCAAAGACGCTAAAAGAATTCGCAGAACAAATCAGACTGAAGAATAGGAATGCTCGAGATAGAACCGGCCGAAACCGATTTCAAGGAAGACGAAGATTTCATTTCTGCGGACGATGGATGACAGCGGTGCGAAGTCGATCAGTCGGACGCGTGCGCGTTTAGAAGATGACAAATAATGGCATTGGTCCGTTAGAAGATGGTGTTGAGGGTGAACGCCTCTCGAGAACTCATTTCTCGACCCGCCGGATGAAACCTGTTCGTCGCGATCTTCACTTTTCTTTTCACTCCCGTAATTTACGCGCGGTCAAGATTCAATCTCGTCTCGAAAGGTTGTGACTTTCTCCTAAACTCGCTCCAAGATCGAACTGACGCAACAATCGCTCACAAAGGGAGGGAAAATTGAAGCGGTTCTTCTCGAACAAAATAGAGACGCCATTTATATTAGTATCGGTCTAGAATGCGCGTATATGTA
Source organism: Ladona fulva (assembly GCA_000376725.2). NCBI lineage: Eukaryota > Metazoa > Arthropoda > Insecta > Odonata > Libellulidae > Ladona > Ladona fulva. Next base: position 731,223 of record KZ308399.1, read on the forward strand.
TTAGGATGGGGAACCGTTCCCATCGACAAGCATCCCGGAGGAGAAAGTTGTATCGGTGGCTATGATTTATATGCGATGAGAAAATGGCGTAATCCCCGAAGCTTTAATTTGCGAAGAATTATGCGACTGATTATGAATACCATCGTTAAAGTCCTGACCAGGGGCTGTAAAAGTGAAATTCCGCGAACTGCTACCCAAAAACCCCACCCCTATTACGATGATTGCGGTTTTATCGGAGCTGCAAATTATTCTTATGCAACACCCGGCTAATTTTCTTCAGTGTAGATGATCTAATACCTTCGTCGCTTGGAAAGAGCGAGCGCTAAAATGAAAGCGTCACTTTTTACTTATATTGATGCAAAAATAGGAAAGGGGTGGAAAAGTTTAAATTACAAAGGCAAACAATTCCACCTGGAGCTATGAAATCAAAGATACATCAGTTTCCTTCTTCTCTATAAGTTTATCTACCCAATAATATCCCACAAAACTTCCTCTCTTGAATTTCTTGATAACTAACCCCTGCCATTACACGGCTAAGAAGCTTTTGCCTTTAACTTCCCCGCTGTCAGTAATCCAACCCCTAAAAAGTATTACCCACCCATTTTCTCCTTCTTCGTTCAATTTCCCCTATTAAGACCCTTGCTTTACGTACCATACTCAACATCTTCATCACTTAAATCATAAAAAGGATGCTAGTTTTACATCCGCCTTGTTTCAAGTTTGTAATACTATCTTAGGCAACTCATCGCATAGTAAACAGAAAAAGTAAGCAAGTACATATAAACATTATCTACTTTGCACCTACTGTAATATTTTTCGACGCTCCAGGTTTAGGGTGATCAGATATCAGAGCGGTAAGAACAACACAATATACTATGATTGCCCCTGGGATACAGGAAATTTCCAAAGTCAAGCTATTGGATAATGAGTGATGTGCAAAACGGCAGGGCCGATGGCGATTCTTACCGAAAAAATTACTTAAAAACTTGTTTTACTTAATGACAACTTAACGAAACCACCACCAATGTAGATTACCACATTATTCCCACTTTCCGAGACAAGAATGCGGAACATTTCTGCCCCAATGTGCTTAGCGGGACAAACAGTTAAAGACGGACGGTCCCTAAATTTAGACGTCACCCTATCTTATTTACGTGGCGATGAATTGAATGGAGGCTGATATGGCTTGCATTTTTATCCAAGTGTCGATTTCGAGAGAAACATTGAAATACAAAAGCGTATTATGTCAAGTTGAAATTTCAAAATTGTTGAAGTTTTACTATATCATAATTATTTACGATTAGAAATTAAAAAGACAAACCAGAGGCTTTCCTTTTTTATTAAGAAGAAATATTTTCTATAAAATTTTATGCTGAAAGGTATGCCTATTGTTAAATACGTTTACGTAATGAAATGAAATAACAACACGGTAAGGAATGGGTTCAATGAACTAACGTCATAAAATCCGATAGTTTTCGGGTCGAGGAAAAATAATTTTAAGAATTATAAGGTGAATAGGACGAAGTGATGAAAATGTACTGAAATGTAAAAATAACGTTCTTCGTTGTGTGACCTACAAACAATCCTTACATTAATAATGTCAAGTGGAATAATTCTCAGCGAAATATTTAAAAACTATAATAGTACAGTGCAACAAGCAACAAAAACAAAAACGATCCATGAACAGTAAAATAGGATAAAGAAACTATTAGTATTTATTGTAACTTTTCTGAAAAAAAAATATATTCACAGAATAAGGGAGCAAAACTGACGGTTAAGGAACTGCTACGATAATAGAAATTTCTTAATAGTTCATGACGCTATAGAGTGTCACTAGCCGAAGAAAATAGGTTGAAGATTAGAATAAAAATCATCACTAGGCACCATAGCTTAATAAATCAAATCTAAAGCATCGCAATTCTATCTGCAGAAAAAATATCTCTCGAGTAATCTTCGGGGAGCAATTATTGAGAAACGAAACGCTGGGAACCAACTGTTCCACTCAAAACGAAGCAATCATAAGACTTAACTCTTTTATCGCAAAAAAGTAGAATTTATTCGCGAAAGTTATAATTAAAGTGGTACGAGAAGAACGTGACTTGCCTTGGATTTCTCCCGAAATGGAATCCTGCGACAAGTAAACAACAGATGTAATGATGTACGTAAAACATCGAGAGGGGGAAATGAGAACAAAAAAGAAAAGCAATCCACTCGTTATCGACATGTTCGAGAAGTGAAAAAGGGTCAATGGGCGGGCGGAAGGGGCGAAAGATCCTTCCAGCGAACTGATTTCCGGTCGAGAGGACCTCCCCGGTGTCATCCGCAGATAGATGCGGTGGATAGGAGCACAACTGCAGAGGGTTTCCAATCCACGGATTCCAGAGGCGAGATTTTTCCGATACTCAGATTTGCTTGCGTTTCCACCGTGAACGTATATTGTCGGATTGCGCGAGAGAACCGGCGATGCATAACGCTACGTGCTGAAGATATTTAGTCCCCGTCATTTTATACATTCTTCACCCGAGTGCAAACCAAGAGGATTATCTTTCGGAAGCGACTCCTTCCTAGAAGAAATTTTCCCGTAAACACCTACATCTGCTCTATTGAGGGGTTTGTTGACGACAAAGACGAAAAATTCGGATCTAGCCCACTTATAAAGGGACATTATATCCATTTTGATAAACATCTTCTAGAAGAGAAACGTTTCCCCGCATTAATTGCATTTTTATCAAAAAGGCCCCAAACTTGACGTCCTAGGAGCAGTTAGAGATAGTAAAAGATAAAAAAAAAATTGAAATAACAAACATTCTCCAATCTCTTCCCCTCTTCTGTCGATAAATGATACGTTTTGTGAAGAATTACTACAGTAAATCGATATGCGTTACTCAGATGATTTAGGACGCAGGATGGGACTCTTTAGCAGTTAGAAGATTTAAACAAAGGATAATTTTACTAAATGAGTTCAGAGAAAGCACGTTCATAGATGATGTAGATATGTAGATATCATGCGTCCTCAATGTTACCTAGGTGTTATAAACTTAGATGGAATACGTGAAACGATGAACGGGTAAGACTGAAGCCAAAGCTGTGTGCAAGTAAAATGAGGGAGATTCCAAGAAAGGTAGATAAAACTCAATGAGAAATAAGGACCCAAAAGTGCTTACTCTTGTCAGAAACAGTGAGCGATATTGATGCTTTTATATGACTCTCATTGCCAAAACTATGAAATAGCTCTAACCCCGGTAATAATATTTTAAACGTTCATGTCAAAATGCATAAATATTGAAAACATTCACTTGAGTGAAATACGCCTAAGAGTATTGACCTAAAAAGTTATTCATGAACATCGAGGAACCACTTCTGTTCGATTTCCATTTGTATAATTGTTCTAAGATGAATTCATTATTACAAAATTCAATCAGCATGTCTACAGTCTGAAGGATTGAACACTACTAGAAAATTTTTAAGAATGCTATAAGGTATTAGTCGATAGGTGTTTTTCTTTTCAAAAAGTAATTCTGGTGATTCCTTATTATATGTTCTCACGTCATCCGATCTCTTAAATCGTTTTCATAAACCTGATTAGTGCCACCAAAGTTAGAGCTCTTAAACGCCAAGCAAAAATATGTTAAGATGAATCTGAGATTTCAATGAAGAAATTATAAATACCATACAATTGAATGAAGCTCGCTGAATTGTATTGGTGAAAGAAATTTCCTACAAATATTAGCATAAGAATACTGGCACTGAAAGTTTTCCTAATTCTTCGCAGGTATGAATTAAATGACACTCTGGATTGTAATTTAAAAATGGGGAGATAAAACAATTTTGCATCACCTTCTAAAGATTTTTTGAAAGTTAAACTTCCTCTAAAAATTACGTAGATCACTGTAGAATTAATATTCTATTAATATTTGACAGGAAAAGAATAAGTTAAAGGGGGTATTTTGTAAAGATAAATACATCAGAAGACAGGTTGCAATAAAAATATTTTATGTCATTTACGAATAAAAGTTCGAAATATGTATGCATGTACTAACTATGAAAATTTAAGAATAAAAAAAATTCGATTAATGGATTTTCCGTATTTAGGCAGAAAGCAGGCTTATCTGCAATCACTGATCTTAATTCTATTAAAAGCTTTTCGAAACTCATTTAACGAGATGAGTGGAAAGGTGAGAATCTGCCGAGTGCATTACGCTTGCGTATGTAGTGAGGATGGTAGAGTTAGTTACTTGTTTGACCCAGATGTTCTCTGATCCAATTGACGGCCGAGCGTATTAGAATCCATAGTACAAATCAATTTTATGCACTAATTTATCAGAGAGTGAGGCAAAGATGCCATCAGCATTTTAATTTCAATCGGCAGTTTTTTCCGTTACGGCCGCTACGTTGGGAACTGATAGGATTCCGTGGAATTCGAGCAGTCAATGGTTAAGTCCGTGGTTTAAGTTATTGCTTTGTACGTATAAATTCCACTTAGTCTCTTCTGAATACGATTTGAATTCTTATCGAAGAAATACTGTCAGCGTTATTTCAGGGAGGAATTACAGTAACGATAGATGTAATTATGGCTCCTTACTTTCCTTCAGGATAGCGCCTTATGCTTTAGGTGCGAGACGAACCTTTAAGAAATGCTTTGGTGAGAATAATTCAGATCGATAGAAATTCTCGCGCGGAATTTCTTTGGTGGTTCATTCGTTTCGAAATCGTACTTCATTTTTCAGTTGCATTGAAGGTTTCGTGAGTGCACAATGTCGTCATCGTTTCCGAATGAAGGTACGAATTTAGAACGGATGTATCCCAACGTTGTTTCCTTTGCGCTACACTTAATACTACAACCCATTGCTCCATAAACGATCCTTTGAGACACACTGAGACACATGTTTTTTTTAGCCTCAAACCGAATTAAAGCCGATGAAAAATAAACTTATACGAAAATTGACTTTCAAGTCTATGCGTTGGAAAATGTAGCACAAATGAAATTTAAATTGTATTTTCTGCTATCATTAGATATCATACGACTCAACAAAGCTTTCTTTCAACAAATCAAGGAGCCGTCCTACGCTACGTGCTAAGCCCTGATTTTGACCTAACTCTCGTAAACCTATATTAACTTAGCTGTGAACAAATATTAACTCTCCTACAAATATAAAACGACTTAGAATATCCAAATCAAATAAGAATACCAAAACCATTTACTTAATCCTAATCGCTTCACACAACATATCTCCCAAAACCGGAGCAAGGGAAATGATGTCTTGCAGATTCTAGAAAAGGAAACATATTTAAACAATAATTTAACAGGAAAAAATCGATCAAGAAGTTCAGACATCGAACAATACAGATTTTACCTTCTTCAGTACATAAAATTAATCAAAATTTTAAACCCTTTTCATTTTATTCTTCGCCACTCTAATTCCATATTGGAATCTATTTGCCTATTTTCACAAAGTTATGATAACCGTTTATTAGTTTAAGAGTACACAACACCATTTCGCTTATTTTTGGACAGATAAGTATCAAGAACCCAAAGAGTTATTGTCTCTTCTGTGAATTTAAAATACTGAAATGTGTGGTGAAACCCCATTAAATATCAAGTAAGACTGCCATTAACATTACTGATTTCAAAAAGTCCCAGTTTTATGCAACTAGTTGTTAATATAGTGATTCTAATTCTATATCGACAATTTAAACATGTTTCATGATCAGAAAGTAATTACTAAGTTTTTAATTTTCTGTTTTCTTCAAGAAAATTGCAAAGACATAAGTAAACCAGTGGTCATACTCATATAAAGAGTGATATGAGTCATTGCATACATTGAGTAATTAATTTTGCTTCGTTGATACATGAAAAGGGAAGATAGTTGCTCTTTCATAGGAATATATATTGCATAGGATATAAACAGTCATTTGATTATTGCTCGCAATTATTGCAGAATAATACTTCTCGCTAATAATAATTTAAATAATTATAATTGTGTTATGGACCCAACGAATTAGTAGAAGGTTCAATAGAAGTTTAGAATACGCCATAAGCCGCATTTCGGCAAAAAGCACTTCCCGTTCCGTTCCAAACGCATGTTCCACTTGCTGGCAAACGGCTTACGGAGTGTTTTCAACCTCTAATTTATTAACAGCCGTGTTCCAATTTCTTTCCTTTTAGGAGGTTCGTTTCAGTCGTCACATTTTCACAATAAAAACTTTCTTCGCAAGAGTGTATACCGATTACTAATTGGGGTGGTTTTCGAATTCCAATAAAATTGTTCCGACTCGAAAATCTCAATGTAATATTTTTTTCTTCCTTCGTAAAATCGGTCATTAATGGGCCTGACCTACCACAACTACTATGAAAGTTTCAGTAACTCGAACGATAAAGGCGTCAACGGTATTCTAGAAAGCAGTCTTTCTAACCATCATTGCGATTTAATCGTTTCAATCACTTAATGAATGGATAGATTACTTTAAATCTCAAATGTTAGCAATTACAATTACCGATGGTGCATGCACCCCCTGCTACATTCGAAAAAGCGGCTTGCTGATTACATATATGGACATTGACCGATATTAAGGAGAAGTGAATTACCGTGAAACAACACTGTGATTCTGAAATAAACATTTTTGCTCGAGTTAATAAGCTGGATATTAGTGAAAAATCTTCTTAAATTAATAAAAAATGGCTGAAGCTACACCTGGTGTAACTTATCCGAGGTCAATTAGAAAAGGAGCATGAAAAGTTAACAATACAACGATCAGAACGAATATGCAAACTATTAAAAACGCAATGCAGTACCACCTGAAGTAGTGCAACGCTAAAACTTCTAGTTCTTGGATTTCAATTTTTTCCGCTGAAATTTGACTGCCATACTCAAAGAGAAGAAAGTTAGAATACGGCTGTTAATGAATTAGAGGTTTAAATTCCGTAACCCGTCCTTCGGCAAGCGGAACTCGCGCTCAGAGACAAACGGGAAGCCCCGGATTACCGATTTCTGGGAAGATCATTGCGCATTTCAGAGACAATGCCTCCATCATCTATTGTGGAGACCCCTGATGATGGAGGTATTGTCTCTGAGATGTACATTGGGACTTCCCAGAAACCCGGAGCTTCCCGTTTATCTCTAAACGCGAGTTACGCCTAACGACTAACGACTTTCAGAGTGTTTTTAAATGTCTAATTCAATACTCAACCAAAAATGTACAAAATATTAGTCATATATTTCTTATTTGCAGTTCCTCTGTATGAAAATTTAGCTGCATCTTGCTCCGAAAGAAAACGAAAAAGAAATATATGTCGAAAACAAATAATAAAAAATGCGAATGAACAAGAAATATATGTCGACACTTTATCTAGCAAAGGAGTCATAGATGCCAGTAGTAAAATAATTTAAGTATACTTTACCCTCGATGTTTGCGCATAGTGTTTCAGATACAATGAGAAACAAGGAAATTGTGAATATGATACACAAACGTGCCGCATCGGTGAATAGCTTTCCGGTGAGCTACCCGAGTAACCAGAAAAATAGTTCATTTTCTTGACTCGAATTCTGACCAGCTAAGTCCCTAATTCGGGCTAGGTTTTCAAGTCCAATCGACATAGAGCTACCGATACGAAAATCCCCAATCCGAAGATGTTTCATTGTTCCAACGGTCGGGTAATTCATGACACTTCGACGATTAGAGTCCCAATTTAAGTAAATGTAACAATGCACCTTCGGAAAAAGCCCCCCGACCGTCCGATCCAAGGACCGCTCCTGACGATATTGGCATTTGGACAGCAAAGTTTAATGAAGCGTCATCGTATTTACGAGGAGAAAAAGTCGAGGATCGTGGAGCGAAAAGAGGTCGAAAATGACAAGCGGAGCAATTGGACGGCCCCCTACCGGGGCCCCGTGGGTCTCGTTGGAAGGGCCGCGACGAAGGGGAAAGAGGCCTGGAGAGGCACTTTTTACCGAGGGGATGACGCCAAGGACTAATGTGCTCGGCGCAGCGATCTCCGGATGTGTCCTCCAAACGGATCCATTTTTATTTTCAATTCCAAAAAGAAAAATAAGGAGGGAAGTTGTTCGATCGATAGAGACAAGACGGATGACGAGGTCGCAAGTGGCGGATTCCCACGCCGGATCCGGACGGGAAAAAATATGTCGAGAAGCAACGGGAGTTGGAATATAAGGGATTAAATTTTCATGCTTCATTTCTCCGGTCGTCCGAATCTCTCGCTGAAGAAATGATGCCGAATACATGAGACGGACGCGATATTCGATGGAATATTCAGTGAAATACATGATTTCGGATGCGAGAGCCATGGATTGAAACAAAGCTCTTTCGCTTAACTCCTTTTACAGCCTTTCTCGTAGGCTTGGATTGATTTCAAGATGCGGAGAAGATAGAATTTTAGAATCTCGCAAGGGCTGGCTCCTCGAAAACTTTCTAACTTGGTACTCAAGACACTAATATTGCAATTTATAACAAATATTAACAAAGAAAACTAGGAAAATAAACAGATACTTATATTTCACATAAGATTAAATTTCAATCAAAAAAAGTTTTGCAAAATTCTTATTTCACGTATTTTTGAAAATTAACACTAAATACCTTTGTCATTGAACGTTTTTGGTTATTTATACTCGATATCTTCAGTTGCATTCCACATCTGTTACTTAATTAGAAAAATGTACAAATTATTAAATTTTAGTTAGTAAAAATTTTACAAAATGATTATCTCACGAATGCCCGACAATTGACGCTAAATAACTTTCTAATTAAACGTTTCTTGTGATTTACATTCGATATTAATGACTTTTACACGCTACCTTTATCACGTATATTAGGAATATAAACAAATTTCTAAATTTTTATCAGAACAAATTTTACAAAATGATTATTTCACGTATTTCTGACAATTGACACTAAATGCCATTTTAAGTAAACTTTTCTGTTGTTTTCTTATTCGATATGAATAATTTTTACCGTTATTACTATCGAAATGTGTTCTTAATACTGTCGATTGTAGTATAACAGGTATCTTATCGGATTCATTTCTTCCATGTCAAGAGAACTTTGTTCCCTTTCTCTGAGCGTTATTCATATTAAAGAGAAATTAATTTCCTATACTTACTATTAAATGAATTTATACTTTTGTCGTATGCATTCTGCAGCCAAACTTACCAAGATCTCGAAAATTCAATGAGCATTATAAATAAGGAAGCTGTATGAATCTTAATCTAGAAAAAGAATGAAAGGAAATGATTCAGAATAGGAGGTGAGCGGGAAGAAAATTCTACTAAAATCAGACCAACCCTTGCCGTAGGTTGCATTAGTAGTATCCCGAGAAACAGAAAAACTGAATTGTTTTTTATAATAATAAACTTTTCCATTTACTGTACATACGTCAGTTATGAATTTATATTAATACCGCCTTTTGTAATTTCTTAAGATATTGTCATGGTGCAAAATTTACTAGAATAAAGTTATGATGGTGTATATTTGGGAAAAATATTGCTTTAAAGGAAAGAAATTTCCAAGATTCGGACGCTATTTTATAGGTTGCTATATTATAGGTATTCGATATTCCCAAGGATTTTGGAAGCATCGTTCACTGAAAAAAGCATCCTCATTGATGTTTTAGTTTTTGAAACAAACAGAAACAACTTTTTCCAATCTAATCCAATTATTTTACTATGAAGTCTCCTACTGTTCATATCGATGCAGATATCTTCCGCAAATGTACTTTCCCTAATTTTATCGAGCAATCGCAATCTAGCTTCTAATCTCCTATCTTTTAAGGATTCCCAACCTGCATCTGACAGCATTTTGGTAACGCTTGCTTTTTTATCGTAGCACTTCTTAACAAAACGTATCGCTTTCCGTTGCACTTTCTCGAGTTCACGGATGCATGTATCGTCTGCCGGATCCCATATACTTGATGCATATTCAAGATGAGGCCTAACCAACGCAAAATAACATCGTTCTCTAGC
>KZ308399.1:756468-769388 GCA_000376725.2 Ladona fulva
TTTGTAACTTTGTTATATTACTATTGATTTTGTAATTTTCTTTTTATACACAGCTTTCTTAATCATCTTTTAGCATGAACTATCAGTAGGTTTGCGCAGGTTTTTCACACCCCCCTTCTCTGAGGGTGTTTTCCTGCTGTGGATATTTTTTCCTAAGATATCACCTTAGGTTTTTTTTTTACATCCACTCCTTCTAAAGTTTTCCTCTCTATTTCTTTTCACCTACACACAAGTCTTCATGTACATAAAATCATTGACACAAGGTTAGATGGAAGAAGAGACTTTTCAGTCTCAATCTCGCCTTTAATAAAGACCTTATAATAATAATAATAATATTTTAGAATTTATAGAAGAAGGAAATATAGAAGAAGACCTTATGTGGAACAAATTAATTTCATTATGGCGTTCCACCAAGTTAAGCTAGATCATATTGATTACAAAAAATCATATAACTTTAGAGAGAATATCTAGTAAAAGAAAAGAAAGTTGGAACTCGGCTGTTGATGAATTTGAGGTTAAAAAACACTCCGTAAGCTGTATATCGGCAGGCGGAACTCGCGCTAAGAGACAAACGGGAAGCTCCGGATTACCGATTTCTGGGAAATTCGAGAATCGGTGATCCGGACATACGGCTCACGGAGTGTTTTTTAAAACTCTAAGAGAATCAAGTGTTTATTTTTTGTTCGTTTGTACTCGTATATTGCATCTATTCATTAGCTGAAAAATATCGAAAAAATAATATATGCAACGTATGACATTGTTAATTATAATATAACAAAAGAATTCCCATTATCTGAACTAAAATTATGGTAATTAATTAGTGTACTCAGCAAATATTTGCGTAAATGACAAGCGCGTAAAATTTCTAGATTCCCGAATATAACCACCTACTCAAATGTAACTCGTATTCGACTAATTTCCTTAACTTCCAATTATGTAAGGAATTAGTTCATGGCATTCGATTAATAAATCAGTATTAGACGTATACAATAGTAACTATAAAAGACGTACTATATAGACGTATAAAAGTAAGTATCATTCTAATGAAAATTACTCCATTAATTTTAAGGGATGGTTTGCTTTATGACACGCAATTTTCACCACTCTGATGGAACTAATTACATAAAAATTATTAATTGCTTCAAAAAATCACGAGCTACTTATGATACACCAATGCAATCTAGCTAATCTATTGCCTGTGTTCTCAAGTTTTGAGAGTACTTAAGGTTTTTATGCTCTTATACTTAATTAAAAAGCATGTATGGAATCGATCCACAAGAATTACATCACACAAGTAGCATCTGGTCATTCTTGTCTCGGGTGTAATTTACCGCAAGGGGAATAGATTAATTCAATCTGTCTTCCCGCATAACCCCTAACTCCATTTAATTGCTTCTAAATGGCGGAATGAGAATATTCCACAATGCGGAACCATTCTAAAACCATCAGACGAGCCCCATTACGGGATATAAAATCAATATTTCCTTAGACTGCCCCAGAAACGGAGCTGTATTTATGTTTGATGCGTGTCTAAGCTGGTATTAGGAGAAGATTAATTACAAATTCGATAACAAAAACCGTCATTAAAGTCGGGAGCTTATATCCCCGTGAAAGTCCCATTCTTCCGGCGATTTGTGGGGAATTTTTGCAGTCTAAATTTCCAGCGGCTCACGATTCTTTCCTAACGACCCAATTTTTTTCCACGAAGAGAATTTCTCATCCGACATAATATAAGCCTTTGGGACAAACAGGAACGGAGCTTGGGTTCACTTTGGAAAGAAATGAGTCCACTTGTCTTCCGGGAGGAGAAAGGACGCATCGGATGCAGAGGAGAGGTGGCGATTCGATTTGATAAAAAGGGGAGAAATGCGGAGGGGAAATGGATGACTTTGCAGTTTTGCTCGGCTCAAGGAATAATCCTGCAAGCAATGCGCTCCTAATCCTTTGACAGTAAGGAACGTAATATTTTACAATAAATATTCCGTAGATTGAAAAGGGGACTTAGTGGCGATGGCTGTGTGTTGCTAATTTAATAGGATGTTTTAAGTTTACTTTTAACTTTAAGTTCATTTCAAGCTGAAATGAATTTTTCGATTACAGCCACTACACTTAATCAATATTATATAACGCAATATCCGCTACCGACAGAGGTAATTTTAAACATAAATTGGATAATTCGGTTAGAAATTTTAGGTTATTTTCGGTAATAAGTGGTATTTTGCTCGTGTAGGTATTATAACGATCAAGGAAACAAAGAGTGATTGTGGAAGCGATAATTTTCACCAAATATTGTCATAATATTCTAGGAATATTAGTTTTAATTAGAGGGGAAGATATGGTTGATTACAGTAGTAGTACAGTATTACTAGCACCAATATTGCGTTATATGATATTGGTTAAGTGTAGTGGCTGTAATCGAAAAATGCCTCGGGTAACGACGAAGTGATTTACGACCCATACTGCTGAAGATTAACAGTTAAATGCTTCTTTTATGGTTATCCATTTTATTGATGACAATTATTTTGTAGCAAATATAATCGAATAAAGTATACGTAGCATATTTTAATGAGACTGAAATTTTACATATTTAACATTCAGTATGGTTGTGGAAAATCGCGCCATGGATAACGACGGTTTTGCTTAACGACGACAATTTTGGAGCGGATTACCGTCTTCAACCATGGTACCAATGTCTTATACAAAATACAAAAGTAATCCCTTAACCTTTATAGAGATCAAGCGGCTAACTAATGGATGAGCTAAAATAGAATACCTATACAGAGAACCATGGGTGTGAAGAAAAGAGCAAAAAATTAAATATAAGGAGTTCGGCAAAGAATAAGATAATGGCTCCTTAGAAGAAGAGAGCTAATAATGATCAAAGTATTTATTATTTAGCATCAAGAACATGGTATTAATTCAAGGGAATATCATTTCAAGGAATTCAGGGATCATCATCAAGGTAATTTATCATTTCAACCGATCATTAATTTAGGTCAAGCTTCACTATGCCCCGTAGCTAACAACCAACTAATAAATATTAAACAAAAATTTCTCTTCAATATAAAATACAATTCGTTTACATAATACACCAAAAAGCAATAAAACAGAAAGAAAATCATATCTCACGTATATCTACGAAATGTAATGTTAGAAAAACTCCCAAGGAAAAACGGAGATGAAAAAGTCTGGAAGAACCAGTTCTCGAACCAGGAACCTTCCGCTTTCCGGGCAGATGCTTTAACCAATTAAGCTATCGAGCTGTTAATGCAAAGCCGTGGTAGTTTTGTCCGACTGTGCGGCATCGTGGAACCGGTCATACAAAGTGATGGAAAAGAGAACTTCCCATAAGGATAACACACAAGGAAAAGGGTGAAGGTGACTTTGCACACGTTGACCGTGGACGATGCCACACAGTTGGACGAAACCACTATGCCCTGCCCTAAAAATTCTCCCAGAACGGCTACAGAATTTGTTCTGCTTGATAGCTTAATGGACAAATCAACTGCACGGAATACAGAAGGTTCCAGGTTCGAGTCCTGATCCTGTCAGATTTTGTCCGTTTTTCCTTGGGATATTTCCTAACAATGCGTGTCTTTACGTGTAAAGTTACCTTTATCCTTTCCCTTGTACGTAATGTTAGGGTTTTCACACAAACAAATACTAATTTCGAGTTTATTACGGAAACTTTATTTGGGTTTGTATGATTATTGTTTAACTCATTCTTCTAATTGTCCTACAAATATTATTATCCTACAAATACAATATATCTTACATTGAAAAAAACAATGAAATAGAAGAGAAGGATTTATAATAGTTGTTCTGTACTCGCAATGAGTATTTGATTCAGACCTGAAAAGAATTACATTCATCTCCAACTGATTTCACGGTAAAATGAAAGGCAATTCCTTCGAATGATCATTAACTGGGTCGGAGAACGTAGCTTTAATATCAACGCTTAATTACACTCCAATGAAGAGCAATGCTTTAAAAGAATCAACTTCGTGATTTACAAGCCAAATTAACCTCTGAAAACAAGACTTGTTTTCACAGCCCTTGAGGCAAGAGTTTTTATTTATGAGCAAAGCTGTGAATGCGGCAGTAATTAAAATTACGTATAAAAAATCAACGGGAAGAAACAATACAGAACGGATGTGGTCGGCGAAAAACAAATTACAAATATTTCCGTGATTATATCGTCAAGGCATCTCTCCGGAGTTTGAACTGGTTTTCATATTACACAACGCGTGAAGGCAGCTGTTCTAGCGAGGATTGCTATTGATTGCTTGCATGCTGTCGAGCTATAAAACAAACGGTAATCGATGAATGATTGACAAATAGTGTGGGTAAGCGAGCGTAATGATCCTGAGAGTGTATAAAGAGAGATAAAATGCTACAAATGTAACATTCATAGGATTTACGAAAGGTAATAAATAATCCCAAGGAAGAATGGACTTGAAAAAAGTCTGACGGGACCGGGAATCGAACCCGGGTCTCCCAATTGCCGGTTGCCTACAAAGTATCCCGAATGGCTTGGAGAAATGTTCTGCCAGGATAGCTCAACGGACAGAGCACCCGACCGGCTAATTGGGAGACCCGGGTTCGATTCCCAGTCCCGTCAGACTTTTTTCAAGTTTTTCCTTGGGATTTTTCCTGGGTGCGCACCATCTTGCGCAAAGTCACCCTTACCCGTTTTCCTTTGTAATAAATAATATATGAATATTTTCTCGAATAAGGAAACCTCTCAACCTTTCTGATGCTTAAGTCAACTTATTCCTAATGGAATTCACTCCTTAAAACATTCCGTTACAATTATCAAATATTACTTCCTTTAGAAAAGATAGTGGAAACCTAAATTAAAGGTAAAGGATGAAAGGTAACTTTGCACATAAAACATCGGAAGAATCCAACGGAAAACGTACTACTATAGAAAAAGAATCTTCCATTTACTGGGCGGGTGATTAAAAATTGCCAAAAATGGTTTTTCTAAAATTTTAATTTAAAATATCAATTATTTTTACTATGTTTTTCATTTTAATTTTTATTATTTTACGTTATTTTAAAATTTTCATCGATTTTAGTATTTCTAACGGTTATGGCTAGATAGATTAAGTGGTTAAATCATCCGCCCGAGAAGTAGAAGTTCCTGGTTCGAGTTCCAGTTCTGTTCGAGTTTTTTTCATGTCTCTTACTTCTTGGGACTTAGCAAAAGCAGAAATGTTGACGTAGGAATTGCACCGTTAGAAAGAATAGCAGAAATGTCTTCAATGTTTTTGAGTTAGGACGCAGAGTTGATCAGATAAATGAGTTCAGGCAGGAATGAACCCATAAAATGGGGCATTGAGGTTTGGGATGGGAGAGTACTTACAGGAGAAATAAGGAAGAGGTTAATTCTAGAAGAGATGGTTAAGAAAGGGATCGAATGAAAGGTAGTTAAAGTGAGAGGAGAAATAGAGATTTAATCTATAATGGGTTCATAGGAGTGTTTGGAATTAAAGTTGAAGTTATGAACGCAGATTTCCATTCGATGCACTTCTAAGAAGCATAAATCTAGGCATACAATCGATGAATCGTGATAAGAAGCTTACTTACTTTGCCAAGACACTCCTAGCGTAGTCAATCGATTTAATTCCTTGTTCATAAGATACCCAGAGAGTGTAAATAAGCTACTCTCTATATATACGGATATAATAAAGATATGGAGATACAATCTCTATATATAGATATAAATAATCTTATTGTAAATAAATATGTGGGCGATATTTTCATGTCAGCTTATTCTAAATAAGGATAGCCTTTTTCGAAATCCCTCTTCGGTAATTTAACGCAAAAAGATAGATTTTACATTTATACTGAATTACTTGTTACACTTTCTTAATGAGAAATATACGAGAACATAATATATATAATTCTTCGCGCACATATGATTCAGATGCTGAGTGTAGGTATGTAAGATTCAAATTTTAGCCAATAGATGGGTAGTGAGCTCCCATTTACGTTCTCCACTGACAAATTTCGCGCGTGTACGTATTTTTCATTACAAGCCATGCTTACAATATAGTTTGAAGGCTATTTCGCCAATACATGAGCCTGTCTAAACAGGCGTTTTAACTAGTGTCTTTAATTCACCGTAAATACATATTACAGTGAGGTTTTCCTTTCGAAATACAAGAGACAAAGAATCTTTAAAGCGCACTCCTCAAATTTTACTAGATACAAAATTACCCTCAGAAATATTTAAATCAATTTTCAAAACTTTTTCTATGATTTTTGCCTTTAAATTTGTTTTTCCACTGACGTATTGCAAAAAAATCTTCTTAAGAGTTCTACCATGCAAATTGTTGACTTTACTGTTGATTGAGATGCAGAATAGCGTCTCCCACACATTTCTACTGACGGAAAGATGCACGAACTCTAAAACATTCTCGGAAACATACGGCATTTTATGTCTAGAGTAATCAGATATTAAAAATCCATCAAAAAAGTGAATGACCGTAAGAGCTCAATAGTAGTGCAATCCACGCCGAAAGTGGTTTCCTCCTGAGACTCAAATATCTGAAAAACGCACCATTTAAGACCATGGAAGGTTAGCATCAATCCCCATAATTTATCGCGGAACACTTATTGACTTTTTGCAGAATACAGCTCGGGAAACGCTGATATCGAACTCTCGCGGAGAACGTTTTCGCGCTCCTTTATTACGAAACCGATGGTAACGCAAGGATATTTTTCCGGGAACTTTCAGAGCGACGACATAAAAGACAAAAATAAAACTCGTTTTAAATAGTACGTTCCGTACGTCGTAAAAATTGCAATCGCGTTCGACGGAAGAGAAGTTTCCTCGAATGGACGCGAGCGTCGTAAAGGCATTGCCTCAGGATGCTTTTGCTGGGATTTGGCGTCCCTTTCTCGCCAGTGAAAGCGCTCCACATTTCGAGGAACCGATGCGCAATTACCGCAGTATCATCACGTTAACATCACTCCTGCAGGAAACAAATTAACAGCTGCGTTCTTGGATACGTTTAGCGCCCGGTGACGTAACGTTCGCGGTGACCTCGGGGCAAAATCTTCACGATACCATCGGTAAGAATAATCAAGCCCGCTTCAGAGACCGTTATTAATTTCAGGAAAAATTGTTTCAATAACTTTTCTATCAGCGTGAAATTCACGCTCGTTAAAAACGTCAAGAACCCCTTATCTTATGAACACGGCAGTATTTTCCGGGAACATTTATACCACTTCGCTGTAATCGTCCAGTAGCTTAAGCGAGGCGGTACAAAGGTAGACATATCCCCGCTCTATTGAGAGCAGCATTTTGAGATATTAAAGTTTTTCGACCTCCTCTACACTTCCGTGATGAATTCCAACGCAATTTTATATGGATAACAGCCTATTTTAGAAATTTCAACTCCTAAATGCATAATCATTATGTTTATCATCGTTTACAGCGGTAATAAAAAAGAACCCTATATTATACCGCCGGTGAAGTTTTTTAAAACTTATTTCAATTTTAATTTTATATTAATGTTCCATCGGGTAACTGTATCGATTAGGCAAACTTGAGCAATTTTATTCGGGAGAGAATTTCTATAATCAATAATTTCTTTTCTTTAATTTCATTTTGGTATTTATCTGCATCGCCAAGAACTGTATATATTTTGTCTTTCTCCCTCTCTCTCTCTGTATTTATTCTTGTTTGACGTAATTTATTACTATACCGTACTGTACCGTTGTAGCCGTTTTTACGTTTTTCCTGAACGCAATTGACGATCCTTTTTGGATATTCTAATGTTTTTAGCAGCTATAAAATAAATTTTTATTATATATTTTTAACTCCCACTTCATATATCTTGTATTTCTAAATTTTTCCTTTCTTCTGATTTGGAAACTTTTCCAGACCGTTGTATATTTATTTCTTTTATAGCTTGAGTCAATGTTCTTTTATAGATTATAGAAAAAATCCCTTTAGTTTATGATTTAGCTATTACTATCAGTAGGTTTCGCAGGTTTTTCACACTCCCGTTCTTGAGAGTATTCCCTTTCGTGGAAATGTTTTCCTCGGCTCTTGATTTTTCTTATCCACAAATAGTTTCTTCGTCCTTTTCTCTTCTTTTTACGGCTCTATCCTTTTCTTATGTTAAAAATAAATGGGTTGGATCTAAGGATAGACTTCATAGCCCCAATATTGCCCGTAATTAAGACTTCTTAACTAGAAAAATCTGATTATCCAGGACTTGAAAAGGGACCTAGACGTTGGAACACTATTATCTATTACTCAGATACTATCGCTCAGCCACCGCAGTTGAAAAATGTAATAGAGAACAAATATAATACTAAAAAAGTAACACATTAATAACAATACTGATGAAAAAATTGTCAAAGGCAGGAATGAATCCAATAATAATTACATCAAAGTAAATATAAGTTGATCAATACATGAAAAAATAGAAACACTAAAGACAATGGCGCATCAACATGAATTTAAAATTTTAACGAGCATCACGAAAAGATCAAGTGAAGGACGACAAGGAGAAACCGAACAGGAAGTGAAGTCAAAATATTCGCCCTTTTTCAGGACCATATAAGTCAATCTCGTGTTTCAAGGTAGATCTAGTTATAACTAATTGCTCAAAAAACACGGAAGAGCTTCACAAGTCTGCATCGTCCAATATGTGGATTAAAATAATAGAAATCAGTTGAAATTGATCAGTGACGCAAGCAAAATATGGAAAACGCTAAAATTATCTGAAAATATGTACATCTTAGTGCAAACTCTATTCGTTTCCCCGTAATAATTTCCTGAATACTTCACAATGAGCAACAAGAAACGACAGGAAATCCACACTTGCAAGCAAAACCTATCAAAATTAACTAGTTTCCTTTGACTTGTACTTTTCAAACGCTCTTATTTTGGTGACTAAATAATATATAATTCATTCGAATTTTGATTTTGAATTGAATCATTCCTGAATTGGGGAAGTCTGAAAATACGCTTTTACTAAATTAATTAAATATTATTAATTGAGTATGAAGTATTATCTTTAAAATAAGAGCAATTGACTGTGAGTTTTCTAAGGGCAATCTTTTTCTAATGTTTTCACCATTCATTGCCCAATTTCAGTTTATATTAAGTTTATTTTACAACAAACCAACACAATATTTGAATTTGAAAGACTTAGATCTGAATAACTCATTCATTAAATTCATAAAAAATTCATTAACTTTACAAATAACAAATTAAAAATTCAAGCTGCGTTTTCCTATTGCAACTATTTTTGCATAATTTATAATAATTAAAATTTATTTACAGTATCATGCTATTTCCTTCTCTGTAACTCTTCTTGAAATTCAATCTTTAATGTTCCATTTATACGCTGTAAATCACTAAAAAGTGAATTGAATAATCCCGGCACAATATACAAATAAAGTAAAATCACTGTCAAAAATTTCCTTTAAACTTCTTCCCATTTTGTTTGATTTAATTCTAGGGTCCACATCCCTTATTTAGAACGCCGAGAGTAGCAATGCATAAATCTTGCTTAAATTTAAGAAGTCGATCGACTTTCGCATGATATATGTTGTTTCATTTCATCACCATTTTCTCTTTTAAATTACGTCCCTTCAATTTCCCCCTTAACATTCCCGAATGATCTTTATAAGGAGGAATGTTTTATCAAGAGATTCATTTTTCACGCAGTGAAAGCACTTCATGAGGGAAAGGCTGTTTCAATCGGAACAGGGGTCCTTCATTCTCTTTTTTTCATTGCGTGGTTAGGAAGTATACCTGGAAGTGCGTTGACTTAAATTCCTACACAAAAGGGAAGGCAGGGCAGCAAAGTGAGAGAGTAGGTGGTAAAAAATTAGAAAGTGATGCCGCTGAAAATTAAACTGAGGAGCGAGGGCCCCTCTGTATCTCAATTCAAAAACTATAAAACGAGATTCTGGTTACGCCCACACGGGACCATCAGAAAATGGCCCCTTTTCGCACTGGCCTACGTGTCATGATGCACTCACCCTCGGAAGGAAGTCCTGAGGGTACGTTCATGTTTTAACAAAACGCTGGAAAAGTTGCGCGTCGAAACAAACCGTGAAACTTCGTAATTCTTACGCTGCAAATTTAGCACTGGTGAAGGTAGCAAAATAAATGAAACTGGGATGAATAAAAATCATAGTGTTTTAAAGTCAAGGCAATTAAAGGCCCCCATTTCTATTTGAAAAATAATAGTTCCAAAATGTTTGCTTGTATAATAATTACATTCAATTTGAAAAATAATGGTAACAAAATTTTTAATCCACAATAGTTACATGCAATACTTTCGTATTTAAACAAAAAATAATGTAAAAGCGATACATACATTTAAAATAAACTGCGTTTTAATGGAACTAAACAACCTCATTAGTATGAGCTAAAAACAAAGGATTTTTTAGTAAATAGGTAATAAATAAATGTTATTAATTGTATCTTAACCGTTCGTTCGCCCAGTTTAGGTCAAGGGTACGAAATAATTTTCTACAAAATCAACATTTAAGGTTAAATTAATGTAATGGTCTCCGTTGATAAATCAGACAGGTGACATATTGTCATCTTTATCATAACTGATAATTGTGATGTAGGAAATTCCGCAACGGCAGCAGTAACAGCGTAAATAGATATTAAGATAGCTTTTACAATTTTACGCCTAAGATTAAGCGAAAAGAAACTTAATTATTCGTATTAATAATCATAAGACTGATATAACTTCATGTATCTGCTTGCAGGCTTCGCAAACTGCAAATATTTCTATTAGTTCTTCATAGTTATGATTAATGCAATGATTGTCTATGTCTATGTGTATGCCCTGCTAGCCTCCTTTCGGCGTGTGGCAGGGGGTGCATGCACCAAGACTCTATTTACCTAGTCGATTACTTTCGCGTATCGAAAAACGAATTCATGAATCGGTTCGTTTTCGCATCTATTTCTCTTATTTTCCTCGCTGTATCGGAGCGGCCTATATAGCCAGGAGGGCGCACTATGTCCGCGACGTCTTCCGATTAATAATCATAGATAGTTCATAACATAATCAACGTAGGAAAATGTTTATTGCGAATATGCTCATGAAATACAAAACGCTTCACATTTCCGTATAGATTGATGCAGTGAAGAAGTCAAGAGATGAGAAAAGTGACAAAGGGTTTTACAGGATGTAGATCACAAACAATGACGACTAACGGATGAATAATACTAACTAACATAAACTTTTCTATACATTTTTGAAGGAACGATTCATCGTGATTGAAGGTGGAGATTTTATTCTGCTAATGATTGATGACAAAGGCATCTTATGCACTGATTCATCACGTTGGTTAGTATATAAAATTCTTTTTGATGGTTTTACATGATCGAGAGGAGATATTCTATTTCTGTGTTTTTATTTTCATGAGAAAAAATATAAATCTGTATAGAGATATATCCATACTGTTTCTTAAAGAGGACAGGATTTCACAAACACATTTCTACGATTAATCTCCCGATATAGGCTTTTCGTGAAAATGTTGACACAAAAGATGAACATTATTAATTATTTTGAATGGTCATTCAGGTTAACATTAGACAATTTGTTCGAATAATTATTTAAAACCTAAGCAATCGTTAAACTACTGGGTAGCCATTCAATTTATTCTGCTTTGAGAGTTCCCACTAGTTATTTCCAAACAACCCATACTTTAAACGTTTTACCACTTCTAATGATTTCTTAAGAATAAACGGTATGAATAGCCATTTATGAGCTTGGCCCCTTAATATTCGAGCAAATTTCGAGACTTACCTTTCGATAAACTCTCAGAGACAAGCTAATGTCTCCCGAATTCGAACCAGAGTCTTCAGGAAGATGACTATGATTTCCACGAGAGGTTCATTCACATATTATAACATAGTAAATTATATTGATTACTACGTAGTTTGACTCTAGGCCTTTATGATTTATAAACAAAACGTCTTTAAAAAGCCTCCTCTTCCATCTAAACCAATCAATCTAAACAGTTTCTAGAGTAAAGAAAAGAATGAACTAACGAATGAACACTACGGTATGTACAAAGAGATGCTTGTGATTAACTTAACGAAAAGGATAAAATAAATTATGCTTTACATAAACGACCGATTTCAGCGTAGATTGTGCCACCATCATGAAAAGAGGGAGGATAAATGCCCGATTTCTGCGAATTATTTAGGTGTATGATTGCGGATCTCTTACAATTATTATTATCAAATGCTGCTTACTAGTAACCAATAACTGACAAAGAAATTATACTTTGTTGTTCGTTTTTCATTTTAAGCGTATTGTCAGTCACCGTCTCTCTTTATATTCTATTGTTAATGGAAACTGGTACATTTCCATCACAATTACATCACTTATTCATTTGAATAAGCTAACTCTTGGGGATAACGCCTTGTTCTCTCCATATTCCAGCGATCATTAGGCAGTTCTATAATCAATTTATCCCTTTTCTGAGTCCTTTTCAGGCATTAAAATAAAAGTAGAAATTGAACTGGAACTCGATTGCTACTGCAGGCACGTAAATCCTTGACATTGGCATTGTCCGCGTTAGCCATAAAAGAGGAGAAAGGAATGCTTTCTATTTCCAAAGAATTCTACATTTTTTCTAAGTGAGTTTTTTCTACGCCTTTCACTCACGTAATACCCTTAATTAAAGCACTCTATGTCATACAGTCGCCGACATTGAAACCTGAATCTCAATTTTTTCTTGCCTCCTCAGCGCATTAAGCGAGGCCATTGAATGTAATTCGTACGAAAAGCTTTTTTTAAAGGAATACATTTCTCATTGCTGGCGACAGTCCCTTATATTTTACAACAGTCGTTCCCGAAGCTTTTTATGTCGGGTCCCCCATTTCATTATTGCAGAAAATCCAAGCCTTGCCGCAA
>KZ308399.1:769757-795238 GCA_000376725.2 Ladona fulva
TTAAATAAATTAAATAATAAATGAAAAGAATTAGATTAAATTATGTAATACATAAAATAGATAAGATTAATATAACATAAATAAAATTGAAATAAAGAATGGGAAATTAAAATTAATAAAAGATAATCCATCCAGTAAATGTGAATGAAATGTCAGTAAATCCAGTAAATGTGAGTAAATGTGATAAAATGTAAAACAAATTACATAAATAACGTAAATAAATTAAATGAATGAAATGAATAAAAATATCAAATGAAATAATCGTGTAAACATGTAAAAATATTTTCATCGCCTGCTGTATCTCTATCTAATAGGCTTTCAAGTTCCATTTAATGGACGTCTATCACCAGTTAGGAAACAAATAAGCCCATTACGAATATATATATATTTTAAAATTCACATTTCCAAAATACGAAATAAAATGTTCCTGTAACAGTAAATAGTGAGCCCAAGTCCGATAAAAGGAGGAGACGTGAGCCAAAGAAAAGTGGGAATTATATGGAGAGAATGCATAAAAGCTGAAACGAACCCGTTCACTTCTTCGTAAAGATGAGATTCGTCAGACTACATGTCCTTGGGTGGCAGATCTGGAACACAATAACTTAAAAGGAGAAAATACAGAATCCGTTTCTAAGCGGTTATTTCTGGATTTCCCCTATCTTTTATTCGATGGAAGGAACGAGAGCGCGCCAAGTCACGTTTTCGTCTTGAGCACGAACGGGTCAACTTTTGTTTTCTTTCCTGGTAATGGTCATTGTTCACCTTAGAGGGTAGAAAGTGGATGGATGGCGGAACAGAGGAAATTAATGCGGGAACAGACGTTTTCAAAAAAAAAACGAATTCCTTGCATCATTTTTCATTGCCTCCAACATTTTCCAGTAAATTAAACCATTGCAGTATTAAGGTAATAATGATTTGATTTCTCTAAAAGAAATTGCGTTATCAGACTAGTTAACCCATTAATTGGCGAAATTGGTATGGAGAAGTAAACGAATGACAAAACCACAACGTAATATATTAGAAATATATTACAGCTTATTTACTGTGATAAGGAATAGTTTACCAAAGTCTATAAGTGGCGCATCCTAGCAGTGATAGCTATTACACTTGAACTGTTGTAGCAAATCGTACCTGATATATTTCACGGCCCACTAATTCAGGACATAGAGGAAAAGGAACTATAATAAACGAAACGAACTATGATAACGAAAGGAAATATGGTATGATATGCCTTCACAATCACATTTCACAGAAATGTTTTTCAAATCAAACGCATCTCCCAGCTTACTAAGTACAAGAGGTTTAAGTATACTCCGTAAGTTGTATTACGACAAGCGGAGCTCGCGTTAAGAGACAAACGTGAAGCTCCAGATTACCGATTTCTGGAAAGTCCCTATGTACATTTCAGAGACAAAGCCTCCATAATCAGGAGGTCTCCATAAAAGAAGTCGATGTTAAAATTCCGTGTCACTATCCTTTCCTGAAGAATTCTATTGTTAGATATGTTCATGATAACAAAGAGTATATTTATCATTATATATATATATATGCTGATTAACTCTTTATTCACAGTTTCTTCGATATATTCAACGCAAGTAGTTTCAGTAATGAAAACTCCCTCTCTTAATCAGGAATAATACAGATCTCATTTCATTTCTAACTGCTTGAGTAAGTGTAGTAATAAGTAGTGCTCCGACAAGTAAGATCATTTCGCACCTGTGAGTCCCAACCGGGATTCTAACCTGTAAATGTAAATGTTAATGTAAACGTTAATGTAAATGTAACCCGGGACCGCTTTCATTGAAGGCGATTGCGCTAGCCCTATTGCTATACAGGAACATTTAAAAGTTCGATTAACCCAACTAAAGGAATTCTACTGTTTCAACGGAATTACAGACTCGTAGTCGATGAGTGTCTGATGATTATTCGATTGACATGCTTTTATCATCTTAGTTATATGGACCGTAAGGAAACTGTCGATATTATTTTACAACATTAACTTCCATCGCATTATTTTCATGATATCATCAGTACACACTATACTCTATTTCCTCTCCCTTTACTTAAAGATACATACATAGTTGAATATGCATACAACATAGTTTAATTAATATTGAATTAAAGAATGAATGTTAACGTTCAAGGCATTAATCTTCTTGGTATTTCATAAACTCGTCTTTTAATCAACGTGGAGGTCTTGATGGAGGTCAAGGAGGAAAGGAACTTAATGAAGGCTACAGATTAAAGAAAAATAAAATTTGTTGGGCATGTTCTCATGCATAATATCTTTTTAAGAGACATGGTAGAGGGGAAAATCCTTTGTATGAAAGGGAAAGGAAGGCCTAGGAAGAAGTTTCTAGATGACATACATAGTTCAATGGGTGAGAAAATGAGAAAATTAAAAGATCGGTGATAGAAAGATCAGATTGGTTGCACGACAAGGCCTGGCCTTTGGAAGATGATGATCGTTTTAAATGGACTACAGACATGACCAATGCTCTAATATCAAAAGAGATACGAGAGTATTTGCAATTTGATTCCGGTGCTTTCCTAAATCCACGTATAAATCTCTAATATACTCAAAGTTCTCCGGGGATAAATTGAATCAATGAAAATATTATGTTACGTGGTTCTTCTCGCATTTCCCAATCGAATAATAAAGGCGAGAAACTTTTTATTGCTCCCCAATAAGGAAACGACTCCTCAAGCGATTAGGTGAGATGCAAACTCTTCGTGGACTATCCCACTTCTGTTTCCAGCCAATTGACTCGTCCGTTCAAGAGAGCCCTCCGGGAAGCTCGGAAATGCTTGATCTGGCCTTCTTTCAAATTTCACCAGATTATCTCTCCATGTCACGCACCTCATTTCTATCATCCGGAGCTGCGCCCAGTCTATCTGCCACCTGGGTGCGAACATAATTTGCTGCCCCTTAAAATTTAATACCAAAATTATACATTTCATGATTTGCATATAAAAATTATTTTGTAAGACTTTGAAAAACCATTGTGCCTTCGTTCCCCATTTAACAAAACATAAGTAACGATTAATTATGCATATTCCGTATCCTGGCGTAGTGAGTCGTCATTCTGAGTTAATAGTTTACATTACTTTTGAGCACCATTATCTTAGCAGAAACAGTCTTCGTAAGTATTAATAAAGCGCGCAAAGCTATTTGCAAATTAGACGATTATATTAAATAAAGAATAAACATTTAGTAGCTTCCTTAGTTTCCTTAGTTTTTTTCTTTATTTCGTATGGCTCTATTCCACAAAGTTGAGCTTGGCCATATCAAACGATTATATCTTTAGTAAATATATATTCCAAAACCTGAAGAGGATTTATTATTGGCACCAAAAAATCTTTTATTGATTCCAATTTTTCGATTGAATCCACTGCACAAATATTCCTTTCTCGTCTTGAGAACGTCTTTAGATACCGCAGCCCGGGTGCGGTGCACCCCTTGCACCCATAGGACGGCGCGGCTCTGTTATCATCGAATGACGTCTGATTCATGGAAGTGAAATTTCACAACTTCGAAAGCTCTACGCTCTACAAGAGTACAGGAAGTAAATAAATTTCAATTTATCTCCATGTGAGCTGCCTTGTTGAGTTGATTCCAATATTTAAAGTTTGTTTTAAACACTTCCTATAGCTCTAACTATACTGTAATGGTATATGCTTCAGTGGAAGTTTATGACAATAACAATGCTTTTATGTTGAAATAGACAATCATATTTCAATTAAAGAAAATTAGACTGATAAGCTCGTACTATGGTTAATCGCTCTCTAACTTCGGGAATGCATTTAATATAGTATCTCACGAGTTGGTTTCCTTAAAATAATATAAATAATACCACGGTACATACATAAAGAGATATATATGAATATCATTCAGAATTTTGATGGGTCACAACTCTGGAAAATACGGATACTTTAATCTGTAAACTTTCTATATAATATCAGACAATCCCTGAGTCGATCAACAAACATTAATAATACAATTAGTATTAGTTAATAAATTATGTTCTGGAACTAAATTAGAATTTCACGTAATACTTCCCTCTCCTTCACAAGAAAATCTTTTACCGTAGCAAGTATAACAAAAGAGATGCGCGCTCAATTATATTTAAGATTAATTAAAATTAACGAAGATAACATTAACACAATGATATATTAAATTTCAAAATTATAAAATGAATCACTTTATCTAAAAATTTTCAGATACTAACTAAGGAAACTCTATATTTCCAGAAGGTTAACGAGAATGATCGTGTAATATTCATACATTATTTTGCGTAAATTAATCAGTGTCGCAATAAATATATACACTTCATAAGCAAACGCACTTTCACATCTTTGGTAGGGCCATTTACACAGTTTACAACAAATATATTCATAAAACCGCGAAGTTAAAATATATCGGTCATAAACCCTTTTCAGCGGACGCATTCCATTTTAGACCGCAGGATTATTTTCAAACCGCCCTTCCATAAAAACCAAACTTTATCCCAAAAGCAGAATTTTTAAATAGATCATATAAAGATATACGGGCGTAGCGAAATTCGGAGTATCCGCGGAATGCCGAAACGGCTACATCTGATCCCATGGCTGACGCCGCAAACTCCGCATACTTGTTGTGCATCTTTGCGCCGCCAATCAGAGAACAGCGTCCGACCAATGCGTCATTCCACGTTCATCCGCTCCATCTGCGAAAACATCCACTCCCCCTCCCCGGGCTGCAATCCTATGCAGACAGGACTCTGCCTAAATATGTCTGACAGGTGTATTAGTCCATGTCAGGGGTGTATCGATTTATCACTACGCTTCACCTTTCACACGATCCCCCCTCCCATTCGCCGCCCCCCCAAAAAGCAGTCCCGGCGGAATCGACGATTCAACCGAACATGCTGTATGCCTCACTTCTGCCGCGACTTAAATTTTCGCCTGCGCGCTTTTTTTCCGCGCGGTGGCGTATCAATCGCCCGCCTCATCCCCCCCTCCGCCCTGCGGATCCGTCGGAACGGAAAATCGGGCCACATCACAGGGACGGCCATTCAAAAATAATACGTATCTCCGGAGTGAGGGAGGGAAGTTGGGAGAATAGACGTGCGGAGAAGAGCGATGTGGAAGGATTGCCTTTAGTAGGGCGAGATCAACTAGAAAAACATATCGGTCACATCACTTAGAGCTGATTGGGAACGGATTCCGAAGCGCTCCGTTTCAAATGCTAAAAATTGGAGGTAATTCTAAAGAGAGGTGATCCAACTCATGCGATAAAACAAGAGGTGAAGAAATGAGGAAAAAAAGTATGGAATCAGATTCCTTGAAGGCGAAACTGCTCCAATATACTCTTCCCTGTTGGCTATCAAATATTCCCGGCTCTAATTCATATAATCACTCGCTCTATTCATTAATTTACTAGTGCTTTAAGAGAAACCGATACCCTTAAATTTACAAATACGAATCTTATTAAAGAGATATGGATATCTAGCAGCCAATTATAATTATGATAACTTCTTTAATGGAAAAAGGAAGACCCCAATCACATCCATTTTAATAATTATTAATATTTACGAATACAAACAACTGTTACCTAACAGGAAAAATCCGACCAGCCAACACTCGAACCCGGGACAATAGGCTTGGATCGCTAACACGTTAATCACTTCGCCACCAGAGATTACAAATAGTGCCTTTTAGTGGCAATATTTATAATAATACGGTACCTTCTTCTATCTAACCCTTTCTCAAGGTCATTATATTAAGAATAAAGTTATGAAAAATAACGAGTTCAGAGTTAGGAATAAACTAAGGGTTTGTTTTGCTCCCAACAAAGAACATTAGGAAGACAGAACAGCAGGAAAACACCCATGAACAGGGTCAATTAACTTCGAATGTAACCAGAAATAATAGGTGGAAATGTTTACTTCATGGTTGAGATTTAAAACAAACTACGGTAGAGGCGGTATATCTAAGGAGATTAATCGGTAATAAATTCATTCGGTTTGTTTTAAAAATTCTAAATACCGTACCGGCAAAAACATGATTCAACTACGTCTGAGATGTCTTCCAACCACTTCTTTCCACGCTACAAGACAAAATTACAGAATTATCCCACCAAGTTCAATCATTCTCACTCAGCTTTGACGCAATAGCGACCAATACTTGTTGTTGCGGTATAAGTACTATTCGTTATATACATAATTGAAACCCTTCTATTCCCAATTACAAAATATTGACAAAAGGATCTAAATGACCGATAAACGAGAAGGAAGTTGAAATTTATGAGACTCCCACTAGCCTATTGATGTCTCACAGAGTATTTATGTAAAAATATAATTCTGTAAGGTTAAAGCAGAAAATGCTGACTTTTACGACTTTTGTGAAGCATTATTACCGACAAGGCTACGGCGATTAACTCTGGCTCAACTTAAATTGATACTCATGAACTTGTATCACGCTAACATGTCGCTTAATGTCCGAAGCACCGAAATGATGCGGAGGTTAAACAAACCGGAGATAACCCTGAGGCTTTATAATCCCTTTACGTTGTCATGACTGAAGCATTAGCATAGGAGATGAACATAACTTTGGATGGTTTAACTCAATTTGCTACTACTCTTATAAAATCATTATCCGCAGCTTAACCGATAAATGCGCATTCATTTAAATGATTTTACGATACATAGGCAATAAATAATAAAATACTTACCCTTTTATAAAAAAATCCAAATGCCAAAAGTAAAATTAATTTAACTTCAAATAACCTTAAAGTTTCCCTATGTTCGCCATTGCTTTATTCACAGCAAAAAGAGATTTTAAAATTTAAATTTCAAGAAAAAAAAGAAGTTTGTTATATAATATAAAATATTTGTTTCTTCTAGATGAGCATCAGAATTAAGTGGCTTCCGAGAGATGAGCATTTAAATTTTAACTCTAGTACTCCCACAGTATTATAGAACATATTTTCCACTTGAGGCCATTCGAATTTCACTTATCGATTCCACCGCGGCCGCGAATTTCCATTGAAACGCTCTCTCAGTGATAAACCGCTGTCACATTTCATCCTCTGAAATGTGGTACAAATATCATCCTCTGCGATTTTGATGTCAAAAATATAAAGGAAAATATTTCACTCTCTCTCTCTGCATAAACGAACAATACCAGAAAACACATATGTTAAATGTCTAAATAATTGATGCGCAGGAGTTTCAGAAAATATGTACTTGCTATACAAAATAAGAACTTGAACGGGGTAATCGCAATTGCGTGTATACCCATTACGCAAAATCAAAATCGGGTATTGAGGTCAATCTGTATTTATAACGAGTAAACAAACTTATGAAAATGTCGTAAAATTACAGCATACGAATCTGATTAGTATGTGACTATCAGAATTTCATTTATAGCTTCCATCAACATATAAATATANATGACAGCAATTCAGCCAATGGAATGTGGTGGTAGGACCCGGAAAAGATCAAATGACCTTAGATTAAGATCACCTACTCAAATTTTTACTACTCATAGCCCTTTATGGATACATACTCTCGACGCCAATAGGTGTAAAAGTGTGCGGTCAAAAATACTTCTTCGGTTTGATGACAGAGGGAGAAGCACACCTACGGAGACACGGGAATGTTTAGCCCGAAGCGGAGCAACCGAATGATATAGACAGAAATTCGCCTTCGAGAGGACTGATCCAATTCCTTTCCTCCAGCTTCCTATGTGGCATTCCACAGCGTCCTTGATCCTTTACCGCGTTCCGACGCCCTAAGACGCGCTGCGGGAAAAATCTCCGTCACGCATTCCGACTCCTCTCCTGGATTCCCAGATGACAAATACGCTCCGCATTTTCACTATCTTTCTCCGACGAGGAAATTTCAATTTCATACGCTTCTTGCGTGCGAAAAATCTGCACACATATCCATACTGTTGCAAGTGATGCTCACTTGCCAAGAAAAGTGAGATGTTGATGATTGTCGCAAAATACGAGCTAAAATATCTGAAAAGTTTACTAGATAATCAAAAATAAAATGGAAAAAGAGGTTATATTAATTATTAAGGAAATCGTGAGGATTTAGATAATAAAATTAAGAAACTAAAATTTGCAAAAACATTAAGTCATAAATTTTTAAACCTGCTTTGTCGCGAATTGTTTAAGTTGGGACGAGATTTTCTTATGAATTACTAACACGGATTTAATGATTTAAAGTTGTTGTTATACAATTTATTGAAATTATACATTTTATAAGTTTTATAGACTCTGATTATTATTATTATTATCATCATTCAAAAGGCTGCCATGTGGAACCTACTATGGTGGCAAATGTGTACATAATTAAACGCCATTCTTATATCATAATAGGACAATAGTAACCCCAAAATAACACAATATATACAATACAAGTACAATTATGAAATCGTAGTCAGAAAGAACTTATGTAATGTTAGGTAGTTATATAAAGCACTAACGGAAAATACCGATTAAATATCCCACACAAAAAAATATTTTGAGAGCCTTCCCGGTGTGATCATTAAAAGGAAGCTAGGGAAACGCGGAAATAGACAAAATCCAACGACTTTTCGGATGCAGAATCTATAAGTGCAACCATCATCTATACATCCTCAGGCCTAAAAGAGTGAAAGGGGATACGTTCTCACATTCAACGTTAATTACGGTGTTTCTAAACACCCGCTTCCTAATACATAGATTCAGAAGGTAATTTAAGATGATTGATGGGACATTTCCAACAGATCAAAATGGAAACCAAGGAATGGATCTCAACCTCTACCACTTCATCATCATTATAGATTCTAACTTTTTATATCGTTACGTCAAATAAAAAAAAATTGCTACAAATAATATGATACCACTGAGGGCATTACGAACTATCCAATTACTTCATATATTACATTTTTAAACCTGAGACACTCTTTAAAAATCTTTCATTGAGATCTGTTATCCACTAGTAGTCTAATGCGGGAAACTAACAGCAACATTACCAACAACTTATGTAATTGTTTATACATATTGGGGGCTCCCACATAGTCAAGCGAGTAGTGCCTTCGCCATTGATGAAAGCGGTTCTGGGTTCGACTCCCGGTGATGGCCCATGTGTGCTAAATGACATTAGCTGTCGAAGCTATTTTAACAATAATACTACTTCTCTACATACTGGGAACTATTTGAGTGAAGGATATTACTTATTCAATAGCTATATTACTTTTTCTCGTATGATGTAAGACTTTTCTTCGCAGCTAGGTGGAATCATAGGGAATTATATTAAGTTTAATTAATTAGAAATCAAACTATTTTTAGTAGGCTTTCATTTAGTGTATCCATATAAATGGGTGCTCTTGCACTAGAACTATCTTCGTGTTTTGAGAAGTCGCTTACATTTTCAAGAGTATTCAAGTATCATGCAAAATAAGAAAAATACTTAGATAGACCCTATATTAGGCCAGCCCCATGTGAGCCTCCTCCGTCTAACTTTGTATGCCGTTTTAAATTTTAATTATCTACGAAGATCAATGAAGAAAAGAAAGAAAGAGTACAAATATGCGATAGAGGAGAGTAGAAAATCAAATATTTATGCAGTAAGTTAACACGGGAACCAAAAATTAATCTCAACTTTCAAACATTGTTTAGGCCGAAACCGATATACTCGATATTCGTTCTATATTTAGCATTACTAACAGCCTGATTCAATTTAATCAAAGTGGCTTCCCGAAGAGGTTTACTCTCATGCCGCCTCCGTTAGTTGGAGCCATTTAGAAACTCTTAACTTTGGAATTTAGGAGTAATTAACATCTACAGATGGCTGATGATGATACTCCTTCATTTTATATGAGGTTGGATGAAAAATGTCCGATTGAATGTCATGATTATTATAAGACAGAGATCGCTTACATCGTCAAAACGAGGTTTTGTGATGAAAAAACTGTGTTAGTCGTTCTTTCGCATATTCAGGAACTTTTACCGGACATGGCTCTCTGATAAATAAAAGGGATATGAATGGCGTTGCACAATAACGCTACCGCCTAGGAACATTCTCTAAGAGAGACGGATATAAAAATCCTTCCAAAACATATCTGAATGCTCTGGCAAGATACCTAAATTGTCTAGAGCAGCCACTGACCCTCCTGTCATTTTCGTTTCTCCTTAGTAATCTTTTCTCAATTTTGCCGCAAGCACATAAGACAAAAAGTCTAATGTTTGGAATACAACAGTTGATCGGTAGTAAACAAACATCTGAAGGATTAGTCGTAACTTACCAAACACCCCTCAGTGAACGACAGGCCCAAAGGGGCAAAATAGCCCTATTGTCGAATTTTTATTATCGTTACTAGAATTTGAAGTCGGATAGACTCTAAACTAGCGACGATTCCAAAGAAAACAAACTTTAAACAGATATTCGTAAAAAAATTATCACTAATTTGTTTTAATTAATCTTAATTAAATTAATTTGTCTTAATTTAAGTCAAAACTAGCAAAACTTTTACCGAGTACTTTCTGACGAGACCAGTTTTGAATTTTTACGCCCATCCATTTCTGCGAAAGTAATTGTTTCAAAAAATGGATAGCAAATTTTTATTTTTGCAGGGAAGCTATCTGAAACTTATTGTTTCAGTTGAGAATAAGTGCTTAAATGTCATATTGAAATGCTATGTCCATTATATGAACACTATTTGAGAAATAAAATTTCAAACTTAGCATTCCGTTAAAACGGGCACTATTTTCGCTCTACCTGTAGTAAAATACCAACCAGATATACATAAAAAGTTTGCACTGTATGGTTGAACGTAGGATAAAATACGCTAAAATTTGGTGTCACGTATTTTCCTTTGGGATTGCTAGTTTGGTTTTTATTCATCTTCCAACTCAAGTATCCATAATCAAAACCCGACAGTAGGTTCCGATGTTTTGCTACTTTTCTTATTAGATTCATACCCTTGGCGCCAATATGGAAAAAGTCTTTTCAAAATAAACTGTTGCCTCGTGCGCTTCCTGTTACAAAAATGACAGCAATTCAGCCAATGGAATGTGGTGGTAGGACCCGGAAAAGATCAAATGACCTTAGATTAAGATCACCTACTCAAATTTTTACTACTCATAGCCCTTTATGGATACATACTCTCGACGCCAATAGGTGTAAAAGTGTGCGGTCAAAAATACTTCTTCGGTTTGATGACAGAGGGAGAAGCACACCTACGGAGACACGGGAATGTTTAGCCCGAAGCGGAGCAACCGAATGATATAGACAGAAATTCGCCTTCGAGAGGACTGATCCAATTCCTTTCCTCCAGCTTCCTATGTGGCATTCCACAGCGTCCTTGATCCTTTACCGCGTTCCGACGCCCTAAGACGCGCTGCGGGAAAAATCTCCGTCACGCATTCCGACTCCTCTCCTGGATTCCCAGATGACAAATACGCTCCGCATTTTCACTATCTTTCTCCGACGAGGAAATTTCAATTTCATACGCTTCTTGCGTGCGAAAAATCTGCACACATATCCATACTGTTGCAAGTGATGCTCACTTGCCAAGAAAAGTGAGATGTTGATGATTGTCGCAAAATACGAGCTAAAATATCTGAAAAGTTTACTAGATAATCAAAAATAAAATGGAAAAAGAGGTTATATTAATTATTAAGGAAATCGTGAGGATTTAGATAATAAAATTAAGAAACTAAAATTTGCAAAAACATTAAGTCATAAATTTTTAAACCTGCTTTGTCGCGAATTGTTTAAGTTGGGACGAGATTTTCTTATGAATTACTAACACGGATTTAATGATTTAATAAAATTTATGTTGATGTACATCTTATTTAATAAAAAATATAAAAATTTACCACTGACATTTACAATAATTCTTTCCATGTTTCCCCATGCAAGGAAATGGAACGCACGCCCATCATATTTTCAAAATTCTCGCTCGATATTTCAGCACCGTTTCTTCAAGCTTCTCTTTCAAAATCAAATATCCACTGAAAGTGACAAACTTTAATTAAACCTTTCTTAACGTTGAACTTTTCTCATTCCTCCAACTTTCCTTTCACTCTCCCCTACTTTTTTCAATCTTTCACACCCTTCTTTCTCTTTTCCTTATTTTGTGATTATTTTAAATGCAACTCTACTGTTTATAACGTGTTTCCCTCTTTTTTCTCTGTGATAAAGTTCTATTCTTATTAGCGCTTAAATTGTAATTGATTCTAATTTCCTTTTTTATCTTTTTTCTAAAATATGTAGGTTAAATGTTAGACGGGACTAATTAGTCCCGACTTCGCCCAAAAAAAAATTAAGTCGTATTAATGTATCTATATTTAATATGCCAGATAAACTGTAATTTAAATTGATACTATAGAGAAAAATTGAAATTCTCGGGCTAAATCCGGAACTAGAACCGGAAACCGTTTTAAAATGAATTCCGATTTCCGGTACACAATCCATTTAAGTTGGTCACGGCAACTTTAAACTCTTCAATTATTATTTTATAAATAAGCTCGTAATCTGAGTATTCCTTATTTAGTTAACTGCAATTTTATTTCAAATTTACTTTCAGAAGGATGACAGTATTTGATAAATAAACCGGATGAAACCGGCTCGACCGTGACTGCCGCAATGAAGCAGGGGAAATTTGGCGTTTTCATTGAAGCAGAGCAAAAACCAGATTGAAAATATCTACGGTTCGATGCCCCGCTTCAAAGTACCTACCCGGAGAGAGCTAAAATAATTGACTCATCCAAAGTACGCCCACGCTCATACAATATTTCCCTCCGAAGGATATTTTATGTCTTTTAGATCCAATCTTTCCCTAATAAGATCGCAGTATGAATTTCTATCGAAATCTCGGTTGTTTGTTTTCACAGCAAACGAGGCCTATCTTGTAAAATATTTCGTAGTTTACCTAGACTAGATTCCCTGCAGGACCTGAGTACATAATTCAATCTCCAATCGATTCAGGAATTTGAACGTGAGGTCACTTTGGAAATGTCAAAGGTTAGGGAACTTTAAAGAAGAAGTGCGTGGAATTGACGTAGACGTCTTAAGCATAAGAGAAATTCGATTGCCCGAGGGAGAGTGAAGTTGAATAGACGGTAATTGTGTAATAAGCGGAGGATGGAAGAGGCAAAAATGGGGTGAAATTATGGGAACGAGTTTACTGAAATGCATGGAACGAATCGTCATGGTGACGATAACACCGGTGCCCGAGTGAACTCATGGAAATACGTACAAAAACTTAGATTTCGACTGTGTATGTGCATGATACAATCTCGAAAGTAACAACCGGAAAAGGAATTTGGATAATCATCCGCGACTGAGGTGAAATCACAGAAAAAGTACGTAGGATATGGACTCTGGAAAAGGATAG
Source organism: Ladona fulva (assembly GCA_000376725.2). NCBI lineage: Eukaryota > Metazoa > Arthropoda > Insecta > Odonata > Libellulidae > Ladona > Ladona fulva. Next base: position 783,132 of record KZ308399.1, read on the forward strand.
AAAGGAAGATCAATGATAGAAAACGAGGAGAAGACATACGGTATTTCGTCATTAACCACACGAACATTCCTTCGGTCACAGTGGATTAATATCCAGCATTTGCAGTAGTAATTTGGGAGCACACGTTATTAGAGTTGCTTATTCGATTTCTTCTCAGAAACAAAACACGCCCGTTTTTCAACCGTAGCAAATCACCCCTCTTAGAAACGTGGTTGAAAGTTTAATTCTCAGTGGGTATTATCTTTTTCTAAACCTTGTAAGCTTACAAATTTACTTTTTATCGTATTAGAGGTTTGAAAGCAATCCGTAAGCCGTATGTCTGCAGATGGTACTCGCAAACGGGAATTTCCGGATTACCGACTTTTAGGACTTACCCAATGCGTATTTCTGAAACAAAGCTTCCATTCTCAAGGGTTCCACAATCTTTTCCCAATCCATCTGCCGACACACTGCTTATAAAGTGATCTTAAACCTCTAAGTGTTTTTAATCCTCTAATTTATTAACAGCCATGTCCATTTTTCTTTTCTTTCATTTCATCGTGTATCCAGATCCACGTGTGACATTTTAATTCTTACGATATCTGGGCCGGATATAGAAATTTTCTCTAGTTGGTATTTACAGAGGGAGGTACGGTTTACGACAATTTCCTTATGAGTTCATCTCCAAATAACTTTTTAAATATCGTTTTTTCTTTTTCAATGAAGTAGTGGGGTGAATATCGCCCCCTTGCATCCCCCTGAGTCCGCCCAATGTCTCCCTTTCTACTTCTCTTCATATAAATTAGGTCTTCACGCTTTCTGGCATCCACGACTTCCAAAAGACGCAACCCCGTTAGTTGGCAAAGGAACTGCAATTTTGAAGCGCTTGAGCCATAAAATGAAAGATGTTTTGATCGACTCAAAATTAAGAGAAAAACAAGCCGAAGTAAAATAAATATTGAAAATAGGAGGTCGTTTAAATATCCTTTGCCAAAATCTCCTAACCTTCAACATTCTTGATAAATGAATTAGTGGTATTTCTGAAAGCCAGTTCACCTAGTTCTTTCTTAATACACCTTCTTTGTTTATTTGCCTGCCGAAAAATCAAAGCTGAGGTATTGAAAAGCTGATATACAGGAATAGCTCATATACAAATGTGGTGCGAAAATGGCAACTAGATCTTAATGTAGATAAATGCTCTGTAGTAAATTTCTTCGAAAGGAAACAATTGCGTCAGAACCACCCGTACAAAATTAGTGGAACGAATTTAAATGTAGTCGACTCAGTAGAATATCTTGGAATCACCCTTACCAATAACTTAAACTGGAGCACACACATTCGAAAAATATGCGGTAAAGCAACTAAAAAGCTCGGTTTTATAAAGCGTATTGTAGGTAGATGCGATGAAAAAGTTAGAGAGCGATGCTATTTCACGTTAGTTAGGCCCCATCTGGAATATGCGGCGAGTATATGGGACCCAGCGGATGAAACGAACTCTCGCGAACTCGAGAAAGTGCAGCGTAAGGCGATACGTTTTGTTAAAAAGTGCTACGATAGAGAAGCAAGTGTAACGCAAATGCTCACAGACGCAGGTTGGGAATCCTTGAAAGAAAGGAGATTACTTAGAAGCTAGGCTGCGATTGTTAGATAAATTCAGAGGAAATACATTTTCGGATGACGTAATTGATATTATGCGACCCCCATGCTACTTTGGCCGATCCGACAGTGAGCGTAAAATAAGAGAAATAGACGCGAGGACAAGTCGTTTTAGGGACTTTTTTTCTGCAAACCATACGCGATAATAATAAATTAAAGTAATTCTACTCTTGGTGTTTACACCCCCTGCCACACGCCGGAAGGCGGCTTGCCTACTTATGTAGATGTAAATGAATTCAACAGTTTCGCATTCTAGAACTGCAAATCCTTTCAGAAAAGGTCAAGTCAACGAGAAGAAGGCAGCATTGACTTTGGAAGTGAAAGCAGATGATTGAACTCCCCGAGGCAGAGAGGGATTGATCCACCCTAGGAAAGTAAAACAAATAACATCGTTTTGAAAAATTAGAGGCATTTTTATCTTCAGTCTTAATGATCTTGCAGCAAAGGACGGGAAACGCACAAAAAATGAAGGTCTTCCAAAGGTCACGTAACGGATTCTTATGTTTGGAGATGGAGTACTCCAACCTGCTGAAATGAAGACAGATCTTAAAATAAAAATAAGAATCGGATAAGCACGAAGACCAGGTTTTTTATTTCAAAAGTGAAAGGATCGCAAATAAAACTGCTTTGCTTGAAAATATCTTTGATAATTTAAGATAATAGAGTTTGATTTTTGGAGAACATTTTTGCGTCCAGAAGGAATGTTTCCAGGTTGAGGACAGCCAGAACGGTCGAATTTATATCTCATACATATATTTATTATCCACATACAGATATAAGGTAACGTCATCGTTATTTGAGCATATAATTTAAAGAAACAGATGCATATGATATTCCTTCCTGAAAATTAGTTCTTCCACTTCTTGTGTACTTGTTTTTTTGCATGCAGCATCAGATGGTTTTTACGACATTTCATCTCATTTTATCTTAAATTCTTAAAGAATTTCTTTTTACACCCTCTTTAGACACAGATAAATGTGATTGTTAACTACAGTGAATAAATAGAAAGTGGTAAATGGGCAATGATGTTAAGCATGAGTATTTTAGAGTGGGTACCAAGCTTGATAAATAAAAAAAGAGATCTCCTAATACAGGTCGTTCGCGTTAGAAAGGTGCTCATTCAGTAGCGTACTGTGCAGATGGGAGTAGTGCAAGTCAAAAAATAGTGGAGACAGCGCTTGCTGAGCAGGAAAAAGCATTACACATAGTGGGAACGACCCCTCAAAAGGGCCCATCTCTTCCACTTTTTTCCCTTCTCTCGAGACGCCGAGTGCCTTTCTAACGCGAATGGGGTATGCCTGTAATACGGTAATAAGTGAAATTAACCTATTATTAAAATAACTAATGATATACGTGATCATATTTTATTAAATACGACTTAAATATGAAATTTTTCCGAGTTGCATTGCTGAAACTCGGCATGTAACGAACGTATTTCTCGATACCTACAAGATTGGCCATTTGTAAAACTTGACATATTTTTCGTTTACACTTCCGAAATCTGTTAATGAGGTTGTCGCAGAAATTTAAAACGGCGACATCTAAGTAGAAGGAAAGTTGTCGCTGAAAGTCAGAGGAAGAAAGTAAGAATCTCGTTTGTGAACATTTGATAGGACACAGTATCTTTGGGAGGGCGGTGATATCAACAGAGGAAAGTGAAGTTGATGTAAGAAGGATTTGGGGACATGTTGAAAGAGTATCTGCTATCAGATATTGAGATCGAGGTGCCCTAGGAATTCATGCTGCGGTTAATTTCAAACTCATATGCGATGGAAGCCGAGCGATGAAAGGGAAGTGAGCAGCTGCAGGAAATGGGTGAGTCTCTCAGAACAAGGAGCTTGGAATGCGAGATTAACAAGGAAGATTGGGTCGACGACAAAAAAACTCTTTGAGACTAATCGAAAAACATGCATTATATTCCATTGTCCTTCTAAATTAATGTAATGCAATCGGTAATGAAATCAGTGATGAAATTTTAAAAAAAGGAAGGTACCTAAACTGGAAATTATTCGAAGAAATCGGTGAAAATAATCATCTGGACACTTCAAAACTGTAGGAAGAAATGAGATGAGTATAAGTAAATATCTAAATAGAATGCAACGAAGTGGAGTTCCTATGAAATAGATTAAGCTAATCCAAAGGATAAAGAAAGAGGAGAACAACTCGTGGGTGGGAGCAATAGAAAGGTCAGGAAATGAAATAAAGTAGGCAGCAATGGTTAAAAGAAGCTAATACAATACATTTTACACCATTTATCCTATCTTTCCCTTCCTTCAAATACCATCGCTTATTATTCGTAGAACACTCTCAAAAATATTATACTAATAGCATTTGTCAAAGAAGAACAAAGAAGATAAGTAGCAAGAGTGATCTTATACACGTCTTTTAAGATGTATCCACTAATTTAAAGGGAAATTTAACATTTATAATTATGTTATGTGGACCACCTGACACTTCGGTGTTTTAATTGTTTAATCTCATTAGTAAGAATTCCAATTAGCTGTTGGTATTAATAATCAAACAAATTTTTATGAATTTTTGCAAGATTGTTAACAAAAATTCCAATTTCCCTTGCTATCTTAAACATATCTTAGCCATAATTTTTCTGTTTAATATACTACTTAGAAACATTTAGAGCCTCGGTCACTATTTTACGTTTATCAAGTATTATTTTAAACTTTTTTTATGGCCGTATGCGTTAATTATGTATCTTCCATACATTATTATCTGTAATAGTACAAATAATATCAGGATCGTCACCAACACATAAAAACTCCTCCTCTGAATGACTTCCAATACGTAGCGGTGTACATCAAGGATCCACGCTGGGACCCATACTATTTTCCATCTTTCATCATTCTGACGATATCTCTTCTGTTATTTCCCATAGTAACTACCATATCCATGCTAACGATCTTCAAATAAATAAATACATAATGAGTGGTCTCCGGATTAACTCTAGCCTACGGGAGTGAGATCTCGATGTGCAAGGAACTGCTGCGGTAGATTCCGAACTCCTGCGCGACAGAAAGAGAGTTGTGAAAGGCAGCTGAAGGAGTGGTAGAATTGGGCGAATTAGAGGGCAAGTCTAGAGACTTAACAACATCCGTCCTAACAACGGAACCAAGAAAAACGCGCTCAATCCATCGTCTCGTGCAGACATTTCGAGAAGAAAACCGCGCCAAACCGCATTTTAATGCGTTCCACCGTCCCATTTGTCAACCTTGGAGAGAGAAGGGGAAGGCAACGGAAAGGGACAGTGACAAGGTTGCGGAAAGGGAGAGCGGGTCATCGGAGAATTCCATCGCCGTTCCGTTGGACAGCGCCCCGGCGTCTGCGCCGCCCCGGGCGCCGAATCCCGCCCCACGTCTCCGGATTCCTCCCGCCACAACTGCTTTCTCTGCACTTTCTCTCCGATCCAAATGACATCACCAGCTCCACATGCAGGATCGCCGCCCGACCGGACAGTGGCCACACACAGGCGCGCGCCAGGGCACAAAACGGCTCGCAGACACACGCGAGTGCCGTGTCACGCGATGTTCTCGGGGCACGAGCGTTTTCCGTAAAGCGAGAAGTGTCCGTAGGCCGCGCTCACGCAAGTGGATTTCTTGCAAAAAATGCGCGGCGGTAAAGGAGGCCGACGGAGAGCCGCATTATGGGCGCGTACGATTAGCGTGAAACGGATTGGACATCGGATTTTTTAGGCGTTATGTAAAAAAGGGATCGGGGATAGCGCGGCTCGTGTCGAGGGGGATTATGAAACTATTCCGTTATTTAGAGAACGGCTTGCTGCGGTACTTTTCTTCTCGCACGCAAATAAAAAAACGCTTCATTTTAGGAATATTCTTCGCGATCGTAATATAAAAAAGAGAAAACTTAATGATTTCTTAATGATTCACAACAGGAAAACGCGCTGGATAAATTCCAAGCTCTAGTTTACGTATGCATGACGTAAGATTCCAGCCACATAACAGTTGGTAGCATAAGTTATCGACATCCTTCGGGCATAATATCTTGTGGTCGACTTGTAAATATTACATATAAATGGATAAAACCAAAAATAAATAAAAACTTAGGAATTAACAAATTAATGTTCATTCTCACTAATATCAGATGCTACCTGTTATTTCGCAATAATAAAATGCATTTTTATTTTCAAGAACTCTTCCTTCCTTAATTCTATCTCTACAAGAACATTAACCCCTAATATCTGCAATTGATATTATACAAAAATAAACCTTAGGTGAGGTGAACCAATCTCGGGCATTTAAAAAAAGAATTATTAAATTGGAATATGGTATCGGTGTTCTCTAGATCATTCTAGACAAACTAATAAGCATGTTTCCTTATAAGTATTTTTTGGATTGTAACTCTTAACACTGAAGGCATACCACTTGGCTGCTTTTAATGCGATTATATAACATATCTCTAAGCTTCTACGTAAATATGATAAGGGAGGAGACAAAAGTTTCACGATCGATCTTCGCATAAATTTCTAAAGTAACGAATTATATATGATAATTCAACTATGAAAATCAGAGCGTTTGAGCCAACATTCAAGGAAGGTTATCGACGATCTTTATACGTTAAATAAAAGGTGAATTAAGAAATTACCTACCGCTAAAATTTAAAGTATTCAACTGTAATTCCTTAATTTTTAAAGATATGGAGAAATGAAACTTGAGCATTAAAACCCGATTATGAGTAAAAAAAGGGAGTACAAAAACTAGTTAAAACGCATTAATTTTCTTTCTAACAAATAGACATACGCTTACAAGTCTACTAGGAGTCTTGCCTTTGGAGGTTGAAGAGGAGCAATTGAAGGTATGACCGATCGAAACTTTTAGAAACTTGGATTACCGATTTTTCTAGCTACGCAATGAAAGTATTGCCTTTTATCTACTATTCATTTTTTCTTTATGCTGCAAATACTTCATATATCCATCATTATCATGTGTCAACAATTCGAAGATTGTTTGTTGCAGCTCTCAAACCCGTCCTCTCAAATTGTCGTCAAACAATAGCTCCTCGTATTACCTAACCGTAACAATAACCTGACTATCACTTAGGTCTATATTTTTACCCTTAAACCATTCCTTACCAACCATAGCAGATTTTCGCACCTCAATGTGTTCCCAATAAATTTCTCCAATCGTTTCTGAAATACATGCTAAAATACTTGACTTGGAAAAATGGAAAGAAATAACAAGTTTTAGTATCTCATTAGTTCACATGCATCTGTAATACAGAATGCCCGGTTTTTACAAATTTTCATTGTCCTATCAAGTTAGATGTTTCCTCTGCTTTCTTTCGAAATACAATTTGTTTTTTTGGGACGGACGCTATTTCGAAATCCACTTAGGCATCGGGTTCAAAGTTTGAAAAATCGTGCATTAGGACGTTACACAATCCCGACTGAGAAATGGTTCCAGGTTGATCACACCCACAATAATAGTTCCACACTAGTAGAAACACAACGTTACGAAAATGTGCTTAGTTAAAATCTAAATTAAAATCTATACCTCTAACCCCTCTGGCATATACATCAAGAAATAATTCTCTACATTTTCTATTAGAAATCGCTTACTTCTTAATATTGGGGTTGGAAAATAAGTAAAGTATTGAATTAAAAGTTCGCAGATAAATTATAGGAGTAATATAAACATATAGTCAAAACTTTATGCTAATAACTTTTAATATTCACAAACACAAATACTCTTCACCTAGGAACCTCCCCAAGGACAAACGGGTATGAGAAATATATGACGGGACCGGGACTCGATCCCGGGTCTCATAACCACCTATCTAGCAGATCAATGGCAAGTTGGCTTTGCGGTTTGAGCAACCAACCGATACTTGGGAATTATCGGGTTCGACTCTTAATCATGCAGACTTTTTTCGTGCCTTGGGATTGATACTTTTCTTCTCGTTGAGGTGTTTAGTTTTGACATTTAATCGAAATTAAGGGCATCGTATTTATTGTATTTACCAACTTCAAGAATGTACTTAAAATCACACACCGAAGCACACTTTGCTATTATTTGTTAAAAGGATCGAAGAAAAACGTTTATATATCCTGACCGACAGTTTGATCAAGTATAATAAAAATAAGCAATAAAGTACAATATTTATCGATAATCTTATACAAATTTAACTGTACGTATCGATCTTGATTCTCATCATTGTAAACTGAAAAATTTCCCATGGGATTGTGCTTTTTCGATATCATTATCATAGATGCATCGCTTTCATAAAATACGATCGCTACGGACTTTGCTTGATGTGAAATCGCTCCTCTGGCTCCTCTCATCAAAATTGATGTGCCAAAACAGATTAATGGCAAATAATTACTGGCCAAATCCGCCCGTCAATGCGTGTTACATCATCCGAGTAACGAAAATCGGGGCTTTTGTTGAGCTTAAAGCCTTCCGAACTTCAACTGTTTTTCGTCTGACAGCCCATTCTCACGCGCCTGTCATCCAAAGAATATTCAAATAAAAGTTAGGGATACATTCATTGTTAATTAATTTAATATTAAAAGTCCGTTCAATTATATTAAATCATTACGTAGCTATTGAAATAATTCGTTCGATAACCTATTCTCCACGCGAAATTTTTTATTGCGAAAGAGAAAGTACCGAAGGAGATATTTCACGCGGAATTGACTTTATCAATATTAAATGGCGCGAGATTCATACAGTCACAGCTCATCAATCCGTCGAAATCACAGGTGTCGCCCCAAACAGTGACGTTCACGGAGTCAATGCGAATTAGGGGAATAATGAGGCAGGGGAATAAATGATTTCCATTTCACAATTTAGCTGAGGAATGTAATCTATTCAACTCGTGGCCAACCACGACTGCATTTCCGATGTGGATATTCCTGTTATTCGACTCAAAACTGTCGAATTTCACGGGGTTTTCATTTACATCTCTAAGCGTCAATTAAAATCGCTTCTCAGTGAATTGATGGTCTACTAAAAATACTGATAATATGTTTCATGAGAGAAGTTACATGAAATATTTCCTGGTCTCTTGGTACAAATTTTATCCATTTATATTAAATATTAATTTTTCCTTGTTATCATTCTAGTTACATTCACCATACTGCTGAATGGTTTCATGTTTCTTAAATCAGTGTTTTCAATTTTTCTTCAGTATTTTTCTACTGAACATTCTTATCTTTAATTTTTAAACGAATTTAATTTTAGCATGTTTTACGTTTAAAACGCTGTTACTGTAAAGTTTTGTTACAGTGCAGCTCAAGTGATTTTTGTATACAAAGTTTCCTTCACATCATTTAGTTTGTAGTATCAGTAAGTTTGTGCAGATATTTCAACACTCCCTTCTTTGTGGGCAATTTCCTGCCATGTATAGTTCATCCTGAGATATTACCTAAGCTTTTTTTACATCTACAAATGTTTCTTAAGTTTTCCTCTATATTTCTATTCACAAACTTATTTATGTTTCTTATTGACATCAGGTTAGATGGAAGAAGAGACATATTAGTCTCAATCTCGTTAACAAATATCTTAATAATAATAATAATTAACGCGTAAAAACAAAATAGAATACTATATATTAAGAATACTCTGATAATATATTCCTGCATATAATGCATTTCGTTTCTATATTTAAGTTGTTCTCCTTTGTTGATGTAACTTTAAATCAATAATCCAAAGAATTCATCTCTACTAAAATAGATTCACTAATGATCGATGAAGGATTTTTATAACACCACTTAACTTATAGGTATATAAGGAAAATTAAGAGTAAAATTACATAGATTAATTCAGCACCCTTTTGAGAATGGTGCCAAGTTAGTAGGTGAGCTTGATTTGGATGGAAATTCATTGAAGTTCCCTCATAAATTATCCTCCTTATATTTGAAGAGAAGAGAAATTTTATATCTAATGTGCTAACTTATCAAAATTCAACTTTTGGACTTTGGCGAGTCTTTTGGTAACTACTTATGATCAGTTTTTCTGCTCTGTAGATATTATTGCTTGACCAATGGCAAAAAAGCAGCGCCCTCTGACCTTAGCGCTCCTAGGCTATTGCTCACACCCTCCTAGTGTCAAAATTGGCCCTGATAAGCCGAAAATCAAAATTTAAAATAATTCACCACCAAAGGAAGAAAAGTAAATGGAAAGAATTTTAAAAAAGCTTCACATAAACACTTCAAAAGTATATATTGTAGTTAATTTCATATTTTTCGCTGCGGATATATATTATACACCCTTATTCCAGGTGGTGTATGGATTTAAGCATCTGAAATTATACTTGCATAAATAAGACATCAAGTTTCCTCGTCGATTCTCCTATCCTCAAAGTGTCGTTAACGATGACTACAAGTGACTCTCGATTTTACGGAACACAAATCCGTGTTTAAAAAACAGTTTGAGCTGTCAAAAAAATAATACGCGAGCATTAACGGATCCAAGCATCTCTACAGTTTGAGAGGAATTTGAAGTGACATAAATTCGGGACATTCTTCTTTTTTGTACAGCAATGAAAGGAAACATTTAATAGAACTAATAAAGCTTTTTGACAATTATCCAATTATCACATCAGATACACATTCTATTAACACCCCCATTAACTTGCCACTATGTCGTACACTTCCACAAGATTCGCAACTTAAAGTCATTCTCAAGTAGAAATTTTGTAATCGTAGAATGTCACTTCCAGTATAGTTATTGATAATAATGAACAAGTGCTAACAATGAATCCTTAAGTGTTATAAAAGCGAAACTAAGCCATCCTGTTAGTACAAGGAGCATAAATTCCATTCAGTATCTTTGAATTCTTAAATTCTTTAATGATCAAACAAAACAAGCTCTTTTGATAATGTTTGTTATCCATTCGCATACTTCTAGATTCTTTTCATGGATAATTTTTCACATTAGAAATGCTACTTTGATTGCTCCAAACTTATACTTCAGGGAAAAATGTTACCGACACCTGAATCAAATGAGTCATATTCTTGATTTACTCTTGAATAAAGTATACCTGTTTTTGCATCTCATCTACGTTCTAAAATAAACTCTATACTGAAGAGCGAAGTGTTTAAGATATTAAGGAATGGAAATCCGTGCCAATGGGCTAAACAGATAGCCCCCCAATGCGTCAGTTTTTTAAAATAACGAACGATGAAAATAAAAGATAAAATCTGGGTTGGTCATGTTTTTAATTCCCATTGCCTACATCTGGAAATATTTTTGCCATGTGTTGCAGTGGGCGTCCTTCACGGCGAGAAGGTAAACGATCATTCAGTGCATACCCTTCCACTTTTTCCATAGCTGACTTCGTACATGCAGATCGAAGACAGAATTATTTCAGGGATAGGTGTGATTGACATTTCTCTCTTTGAAACTTCAAAGATAAAAATTCCGGACAAAAACTAAAGAATGCTCTTCCCTGGAAAGGAGACGTAACCAGTTTGTATCGGTTATTGGCAGTACGAGCTGAAGAAACGGCTACAACGAGGTCGATGGGTAACAGGGTACGGGTGAAGAAACAGGTGGGGCATAGAGCAGCTGAGGTTACGTTCAAACCAAGGACGCCATGGGAATTAATTTAGCTGGAGCTCTCAGCCGATGGCTCCTTCTACAACTCGATCGTTAATGACCAAAGGAGTATATGTCAATTTAGTTAAAAGTATATCCATAGAGAAGGTTCTCGACTAACTCTATAGAAATATGAATTGAATTTTAAAGTCCTCTTTTAGAGATGATAAATAAATGTTTGACTGTGTTCAAATAACTGCAAAAGAAAAGGGATTTATATGGATGCTCCCTTTCTGTAACCTACGCTCGTAAATTGTTGGACTGGAAACTATGAGATATTTTTATAGCGTTGAATATTTTGGAAATATATAGAATGAAAAACATCCTGGAACTCGACGAACGTTTTCCAAAATCACCACACGAAATTTTAAAACATCAGAAACATTTCGTTAGTCTGCCATTCTTCCAATTATGATCCCTTAAACTTCAATTTCACCGAAGGAAGTTTTTTCTAATACGGAGTATTCCATTCAAATGAATTCATCTTCCTTAATATTTAGGGAAAATGATCATCAGACCTAGATAAAATATCAAAAATTGAATGAAAAAGTGTGTAAGTCTGATATAGAACTTAGGTGCAAAAATAAACCATTAAAACCTATCGTGAATACTATACAGTTTAGCCCGCATGGTTTTATTCGATATTGGAAGGCGTGACTTCGTGGAAAGACAATACAGAATGAAAACACTTTGTATTTTTCCACAGGAACTTTTAATTGGCGACCGGATACATAAGCGTGCTCACATCTATTATTATACATATACATATCATCATCATCAGCCATTTTCAATCCGACGTCGGATATAGGCCTCCCCAAGCGCTTCTCCTATTCTGAGCCTTACGTTGCCATGTTACCCCTAAATACTGAATGATGTCTGTGTTCCAGCGTTCCATATATATAT
>KZ308399.1:797678-825065 GCA_000376725.2 Ladona fulva
TATATATATATATATATACATAAATATGTGAGAAGATGTAAGCACGCTTATGAAATCGGTTGTCAATTTAAAGTACCTGTGGAAAAATAGTGTTTTCATTCTGCATGGTTTTAGCATGAAATAGTCAAGGGTTAGTAGAAAAGATGGGATATTCGTTTAATCTCCGATCAATTTTACTTATACGAATTTAGTAACTGCTTAGAATTTTCCGTACTCCATTAATATTGATTAAACAGTTAAATAGTATTTTTCCGAAGGATATTGAACTTTCCGATACGTATATTTTACGATCTACTCCGAAACTTCACAAAAATATTTGTAAATGCTCAATTCAACCACGTAAGATTTGCATTACTTAAAGTTTGAAAAATATATTACTGAACGTAATGTTTTTAGAAAAATAAAGCATTTAAAATAGTGCATTCATACAGGGACGAAGAACTGATAATTTACTCGTGCGATAGGAAATATGACTACTTTTTATAGTTTATGATAAATGCTTTGGGAACATCAATAACGAAAAATAACAGCCTTTAATGAATGAATATGGACCTTTAAATTGAAAACGATGAACGTGAAAATAAAACGAGTGTTCAAAATAGAAAAATTGCGAATATTTATACATATTATATCTTATTAGGGACCGCAAACATATAAAACGAAATCTTTCGCAATTATCTTCCCCACTTAATTAGCCAAATACTTAATTGACTGAAAATAAGCACAGTAATTGCATCCATCAAAATATTTTTTATTCATTAGCTCTTCCTCTTCATTCGAGCAATAAAAGTTGACAGGAACATACATAATTGAATGAAACGGGATAATTTTGGCCCAATTACGCAGAGTTTCGAATACCTTTTCCACGTATTAAAGTTAAAGCAGCGATAATTAAATTATTGCTGTTTTGCTATACAATTTTTGCCAATTTTTCTTTAGTTATAGGAAATTCTACTTTCAAATTCGATTTAATTCAAATTTGATTTCATCAAATAATCTTTTAATTCAGCTATACAACATCTGCCAACTATCTTTAATATCAATAAAATAGGTAATAATATTTCGAAGTAGAAATTTAAATTTATACCCAGTAAGCCGCTTTTCGGTGTGTAGTAAGAGGTGTAAATATCAAGCGTTTGAGCTATTGTTTAGCTTAAAACGACTTGTCTTCGCATCTATTGCTCCTATTTTACTCTCATTGTCAGATCAACTGAAGTAGCAGAAGGGGGTCGCATAATGCCGATTACGTCTTTCGCAAACGTACTTTCTTTGAATTTATCGAGTAATCGCAGCCTAGCTTCAGATCTACTTTATTTCGAGGATTCCCAACATGCGTATGAAGGCATTTTCGTAACGCTTATTATAGTAGCATTTTTTATTGTACCAACTTGTAATGCTTTTTTTCGAGTTCGCGGTTACACGTTTCATCCACTGGATCCCATATATTCTCCGGATATTTAAGATGGGGCCTGACTAAGGTGAAATAACATCGCTCTCTAAACTTTTCATCGCATCCACCTGCAATGCTCTTTACAAAACCGACCTTTATAGTTGCTTTACCACATAATTTTCGAATATGCGTGTTCCAGTTTAAGTTATTCGTAAGAGTGATTCCGAGATATTCAACTGATTCGAATACATTTATATTCATTCCACGAATATTGTGAGTAATATATATTGATTAATATCTCGAGTGATTTTCAAAAATAGTCATAGATTTACGCCTATTTTCCGCTTCGCGTATCACCTTTCAAATCATTTCGAGGAAAGGGTTAATTTATGCTCCACTTAACCTACACTCCAAACATTGTATTTTAAAGATAATTATCATCTCATATAAATTACTAGGTAACGGTGATTTTGATAACATACTTAGATATACTTGAAAGAAATTGACTCCGAAATGATTACAAACTATTTCAGTCATCAGTGTGAGCTGGTTGGATCCTCACCCCCTTAATATTAGCATAAAAAGATTCGGAGAGGGGATGAAGCGACTGCGCAAGATTAGGAATGAGGTAGTTTTCGATTGCTTTCATCACTGAGCCAAAATTCCATACGAGGAAAAGTCCACCAAAAAGCTGCCCAATGACCCAATGAACTCACTTGGCGTAGCATTCAATTACGCTTACATTTAAAACCCGACAAGCTGCCAATGGCGCGTGGCAGGGGGTGTAAAAACACCGATAATCTAACTATATATATATATATATACCCTAATCTAATTATATATCTATCCTAACTGCTATTATCTTCTCTAATGCGAATAGGGAAAAACGACCAGAAGTAAGTATCCGTCCTGGCAAACACTTCCCTGAATCGCTTATTAGTTTTCACTCGGAACTCACGCACGTTGCTAACTGGAATAACAATATCAGCTATCTCGTCGATGAGATCTGTAGTAATATACTTTCCGAAGAGCTTACGTCGGTAATCAAGTATTTTATCCCTAAGCGAAGTCCATCCGAGGGATTCTATCATAGCCGAAACACTACTGTCAAATCTAAAATCTCCCTTGACAAACTTAGCCCAATTTCGTTGAACCATCTCAAGATCGGAGACTAATCCTATTTCGTGAGGATCCCACATTGCACAGTAATACTCAAATAGAGGTCTAATTAGGGAAAAGTACACTATTTCCTTCACTCTCGATGAATATCCCCTCAGAATCCTATTGGCTAACCTTTGCATCCCGTTTGCCTTTCCTATTACGTTTTGAATATGCTGTTTGAAGGAAAAACTACTACTGAGCGTAATTCCTACGCAGGAGAGATTAGGAGATACCAAGGTGTATTTAGCATTATTCAGCATCACTCATACCTTTATATTACCACAACCAAAAATAATAATGAAAAAAAAGTAAATAAATGATAGGTAGATATTCCCTGATCATGGCAATCATGTTTATTATGGCAATCATGTTTATGTGCATATTTGTGAATTTCAATGAAAAATTGTAAAATCTTCAAAGATATGTATTTTTAGATATGTTGAATCTTTGTTATATTGAAAAANACTTCTATAAAGACGTTTGATACATTCTTATTGTTTCCTGAGAACCTCTTAATTTGTGAAAGAAAGAGTTAATTGCGACGAATTTTTTAAAAATGAATTACATCTGAAGGATTAAATTAAAGGTGTTAATTTTTGCACGATGAAGTCGTGCTGCTGAATCCCAAGGAATAACCAGTGTGAAACAGCGACATGACTGGGACTCGAACCCAGGTCTCTCACTTTCCAGGCAAGTATTCTAACCACTGAACTACCATGCTGCATTATTTTCACACTTGTTATTCTTTAAATTACTTCTATCTCAAAAAAGGTAACGGTGATAGACGCTAACAATTTAACTGCGTATGAAGATGAGTTTGGAATAAAGGAGGCGAAACTTGAAGAACATGAATACGTAAGAAGAGAAATAGTCGGAGGAACGGCGGATGAAATGGGAAGGGAAGAGGGGAGGAGGATGAAGAAGCAAGCGGAAAAAATGCGGAGATTTAGAATGATTGAAGGAAAGATGTTGAGGGGTGAAGATAAGGGTGGAGGGGAGGGAAATGAATCTGGGATGAAGGGAAGAATAGAAAGAAAAGAGGGATGTAGTGGCCCTACAGAAGAAAGAGATTACCTGGATGTAGGAGAAAGAAGAAGAGAAAATGTCGGAACATGGGAGATGAGGAGATACCAGAATTACATATTAAGTATATAAACTGATCGAACGGAGAAAATAGAAAAACTGGGAGAAAGGAGGACTGGAAAGAGGACCGTTCGAGAGGTATGAGTATTAGAATGGAAGGATGCGCTGATAAGGAAGAAACGAGTCGAGACGTAAGGAAGTGAAAAGGAAGAAGGGGATAGAATAAGGTAAGAATAAGAGAGGTAATAAGGTTGGAATGGGCTGGAGGATAATAAAGCAAAAGTAGAGAGTTGAAATGAATTGAAATATAGGTAAGAAAGGGAGAAGGTGTATAGAAATGGCAAAATAAGAAATAAAAAAGTTGAATGGGGAAAATATGACGGAGAGAAAGTTGAGGGATGAAGTGTGAAAAGCTGAAAGTAAAAAGTACGAGCTCAGATGATCGTGATTTTTTCAAAGCAATTCCACTCAAATGTAGAAACATACGAAATTATTAAAGAATAACGTCTGGGTGTTTCCACCACATGCGATACGAATAAACCAATGAATTTATTACTGAATTTGTCATTTATTTTGATTATTATATTCATTTAATATTTGCCATTTATCTCTAATCGATATAATGTTCCATTTTTATTGCTTAAAAAAATATATCACTGATAAGGTATCTACTTGAAGTTTATGTGAGTAGTCCATGAAATCATCTTCATATACATATGAACACTAAAAAAGAAAGCGCTTCTAATTCAAAAATGTAATTTCCTTAACTTAATGTGTTTCATTAAAATTACGTAATTATACGATAAAATCCATAAAATCGAGGTCATATTAATAGAAACAGTAAAAAAAGAAAGTGCTTCAGGTTCAAAAATGTAATTACTTTTTTTACGGGTAATTACCAATTCAAATACCTTTCTTTTGTATTTCCAAGACATTTCTCACTATTGCTGTTGTTTTTAGAATGACTCCTTTTTTAATGTTTGAATTATCTCATTGATATTTAGTTTTTCGAAATTTTTGTGAAAATTTTTGTTGTAATTCCTGTAAATGGCATAACTATTGGGGCTTTATTAATATTTCTATTATTATTATCCTGCACACAAAGAAATATTAATTATTTCAGTAATGAAGGCCATTAAATATTTTCTTCTTCTTCATTTTCGAGAATCTCATTAGAGGCCAGCCTTAGGCGGTTAGCTGTCCCATTCAACAAAAAACGCATTCAAATGCATTCCTCCTTAGAAACTGCCAACGAACAGGCATAGAAAAGTAACTAATGATTCCAATTTGTTCCTTATTTATAGTGGACGATTTAACGTACGGAGAAAATGGAAATGGCGACAATTCCAGAAAAGAGACGCTTGTGCGGCGAGAGAGGGCGGTAGGAGAGAGAGCAGAGCGTCCTTCGAAAACAAAATAGGAGCAGAAACCGCAAAGCGTCGAACGAGCGGAAAAATGGAGCAAAGGCGTAAGAGGGAAAGGGGCGAGGAGGAAAAATGCGACGGCGAATAGGAGAGAAAGTGGGCGAAAGTGGAGGGACAAACAGACGACTCTATTATGGGAATTGAGACATCAAACATTCACCCCGTGGTGGCCATAAATTATAAAAATACATTAATATGTAGAGACGCAAAAATGTAGTTTCTCGCGAGCGTAAAATACGCTGTAATGGTTTTTCGTTCGGCGGGGAAGAGAGCGAGTCGAAGATGATGGCTGGAAGCTGGGGCGGGTCTTAAACCTTCCAATGAGGAAAAGAGATGGGTCAACTATCCGCAGGAGTGGGGAAATCTTAATGACTAACCAAACCTCCTCCATTTCTATTGTGACCTCTCAGTTTTTTCCAGATCAGGCAAACAAAAGAATATTCATCACTTGAACGCCGCTATCGGAAGGATTGTAGCTAGACGCAGAGCTATCTTGTCGCATAGGCACAACTAAACTACTACCCAGAGGTGCATTTTCAATCAGAGACCCTAAAAATTTGTAATTACTGTTGAGTATATGAGTAAACTAGTCTTTGTCCTTTACTATTTATTGTTTAAAACCAATTTAAAGGGAAGAAGTAAAAAGAACACAATTTTTCGACTTCTTCTACTTCGTTTACTTAAAATAAGTGCAACTTTGGTTACTGGATGTGTTAAATTTTCCTAAAGATGCTGTAAAAACTTTCTTGGGTATATATGATATTTTTATTCCTTTTTACGAGTCTGCTATTCTACTCGGATCACAGTGCCCGCCCTGATTTTCTGGACTTTGACTCTCTTACAACTAATTGTCTTCCCAGTATCGTACTTAATCCTGTTATACCAGTATCCTATTTTATCGAAACTCAACTACAACTTAAAGACGTTCTGTGATAAATATAATAAAAGCTCTTACGAAGTGAAACTTGTAATATCTTATTGAAATAATGACGGGAAGTCCACCGCAATTGCCTCCAACTTCAGTCGATCAATCAGCCTGTCTTCGGCGAAAACCCTTAATATTTAGTGTTGTATATGAATGAGCATTTATTGTTTTCTTTTCAAGCCAATTGCAGACAGTTGTCTTTTCCTTAGTTTCCTACTTATCAAATTTTGGTTGCTGCTGTCAGTAGCAACTCAGTGTAGTAGCAGTAGCAGATATTTCACGGCCTCCTTCTCGTGAGCTGTTCCTTCAGGGTTTTACTTTTTTCCCTAAGTTCAGACTTAGGTGTTTTTCAAACCCACATAATATTTCCTTTTATTTCTTATTCCTTTTTTGCAATTCCCAAAAGCTATCTCTTACTTTTAAATATTCAATGTCAAAGGGTTACATGTAAGAAGATTAAGAAGTCGTAAACTTCTATAAAGACGTTTGATACATTCTTATTGTTTCCTGAGAACCTCTTAATTTGTGAAAGAAAGAGTTAATTGCGACGAATTTTTTAAAAATGAATTACATCTGAAGGATTAAATTAAAGGTGTTAATTTTTGCACGATGAAGTCGTGCTGCTGAATCCCAAGGAATAACCAGTGTGAAACAGCGACATGACTGGGACTCGAACCCAGGTCTCTCACTTTCCAGGCAAGTATTCTAACCACTGAACTACCATGCTGCATTATTTTCACACTTGTTATTCTTTAAATTACTTCTATCTCAAAAAAGGTAACGGTGATAGACGCTAACAATTTAACTGCGTATGAAGATGAGTTTGGAATAAAGGAGGCGAAACTTGAAGAACATGAATACGTAAGAAGAGAAATAGTCGGAGGAACGGCGGATGAAATGGGAAGGGAAGAGGGGAGGAGGATGAAGAAGCAAGCGGAAAAAATGCGGAGATTTAGAATGATTGAAGGAAAGATGTTGAGGGGTGAAGATAAGGGTGGAGGGGAGGGAAATGAATCTGGGATGAAGGGAAGAATAGAAAGAAAAGAGGGATGTAGTGGCCCTACAGAAGAAAGAGATTACCTGGATGTAGGAGAAAGAAGAAGAGAAAATGTCGGAACATGGGAGATGAGGAGATACCAGAATTACATATTAAGTATATAAACTGATCGAACGGAGAAAATAGAAAAACTGGGAGAAAGGAGGACTGGAAAGAGGACCGTTCGAGAGGTATGAGTATTAGAATGGAAGGATGCGCTGATAAGGAAGAAACGAGTCGAGACGTAAGGAAGTGAAAAGGAAGAAGGGGATAGAATAAGGTAAGAATAAGAGAGGTAATAAGGTTGGAATGGGCTGGAGGATAATAAAGCAAAAGTAGAGAGTTGAAATGAATTGAAATATAGGTAAGAAAGGGAGAAGGTGTATAGAAATGGCAAAATAAGAAATAAAAAAGTTGAATGGGGAAAATATGACGGAGAGAAAGTTGAGGGATGAAGTGTGAAAAGCTGAAAGTAAAAAGTACGAGCTCAGATGATCGTGATTTTTTCAAAGCAATTCCACTCAAATGTAGAAACATACGAAATTATTAAAGAATAACGTCTGGGTGTTTCCACCACATGCGATACGAATAAACCAATGAATTTATTACTGAATTTGTCATTTATTTTGATTATTATATTCATTTAATATTTGCCATTTATCTCTAATCGATATAATGTTCCATTTTTATTGCTTAAAAAAATATATCACTGATAAGGTATCTACTTGAAGTTTATGTGAGTAGTCCATGAAATCATCTTCATATACATATGAACACTAAAAAAGAAAGCGCTTCTAATTCAAAAATGTAATTTCCTTAACTTAATGTGTTTCATTAAAATTACGTAATTATACGATAAAATCCATAAAATCGAGGTCATATTAATAGAAACAGTAAAAAAAGAAAGTGCTTCAGGTTCAAAAATGTAATTACTTTCACTTAATAAATTTTAATACATTTACGTAATTATACCCGGAATGCGGCACAACATGAACCTTTTCGAACCTTTCAACAACATGGACATTTTTAGAGTTTTCTCTTGTATCAACCAGATTACTGCAGCGCTCCGAAGACTACCACCTGCCGTCAAGTACCCAAATAATTTTTATTGCCAAATTTACTTACTTTATTCACAATTCTATTCGATGAGGACCGAAAATAGCTCCTAATCAAGCAACACTACGCTTTCGGTAGCTTTCACCACGCCCGGACCAAAAAAAGCACCGAACAGCATTTACTTATCCAGTCTGATAAAAACAATGAAAATGACCGCGCTAAAAATTCGAGATGCATGCGCGTTTTTTTCCTCGTCCGGTGGATGGGCGGGCGTCGAGAAAGCCCCGCTGAGGAGCAGTGAAAGTGGTCGAGAAAGAGAGCAGCGGAAGGCGATGGGTCGCCCACGGAGGGGAGATAGGGGTGTGGTCAGTGAGGAATCTCTACCAACCTCAAAAACCGTTAGGCCTCTCGCAGCGGCCAGCACCCAATATGTTGAGGAGCTGAACTTTCCAAACCTGCTCCTGGAGATCCAAATGTTACCGTACCGTGCGTAGGGAGAGACCGCTCTTAAACCGCACTATGTATGAAAATAGCCTCGGAAATCAAATTGCGCTGCTTTTAGGGAGAAAGTATTCGGCGAGTGCGCGGGAGAAATTCCAACGAATGAACATTGAAATCCCAACGACGCCTATGGGAAGCTGGGGAATTATTTGAGGAGCAACGCTTAGGAGGATATGGTGTGATTTCTAAAGATGTCGATCGTGGGTTTGCAATGCCCCACTTTTCGATGCAACAATTTGAGGCAGAATAGAAAAGTTATACTCTAAATACAGAGATTCGTGGAAAGAAAAGAGACAAGGCTTTCAGGTGTCATCGTAAGAATTTACAGCTTTGAAGTTTTTATTGACAGCAGAGTTTCATAAAAACCGAATTTTTAAACCAAATTTAACTTTAAAAGCAATTTTTCCTCTCCGCTGTATTGATGTATATATAAATGAATACACATAAAAATAAAAACTCATTTTCAAATAGCAAATCACAGAACAACTATAGCATCAAAGGAAATAATGATTTATTATATCGAATCCAATATTTCAAATGATTCCATTTTAATTGGGCATAAAATTGTATAGTAGAATCTTTATAAATTTTCCACAAATTCTATAAAAATGAATGAATATTTTAGGAAAAATCTGAAGCTAATGTGTAATGTCAATTTCCTATGTGAATTTCATACGATAATTTCTTATGTAAAAGAGTTTTGTGATTTCAAGCTACGCATTTTTATGTAACGTAATTATATTTTATGTAATATTCCAAAAATCAATCTCAATAATCCAAAGTAGAAACGGAAGTGAAAAGACTCCGAGAGGATCGAGAATTTAATCCGGATCTGCAAATAGCCGTGCGGTTGCTCTAGCAGTGTGCAAACGGACATAAAAAAGTCAACCCAACTAAGGGAAAGTTAAATGACTTTTTGTGAGCTCATATATTTTATGTTTTTAATATAACATAATTTGTAACCAATTTTTATATTTACTTAATTTTGACATGTCACCAATTTAATACAGATTTTGTTCTGCGCACATAAATGAATGTATCGTGATGAAATACATCATTAAAAAGGGGAATCAATGAAAAGAAACGAAATAGACTCACGAAGAATTTTTAGAAAGCATTGATTATAATGCGATTTCAAAAGATGTGAATGATGCGTTACGAACTATTGTTCGTAACGCCCCCTCACATCTGCGGCACAATTTTTTTCGGAACAGAAAAGTCGATCGAGGAAAATCTATCAAAAGAAACGAAATAGACTCACGATGAAGTTTCCGAAGGTTTTGCTTGTTATGAGATTTCAAAGGAGGTCAATCAGTTCTTGACTACCCTTCACGACATTTCTTGTGGGAATTTTATCGGAAACAAATGAAAATCCATCAAAGCAATCTATCGATAAGACACGAAATAGCTCCATTTAGAAATGTTAACACAATTTTGACCATTAAGTGATTTCAAAAGATGTTATTCTATTTTTGGCAACTATCCAGAAGATCTTTGAAGAGATAAAAAGGGGATTACTCTGAAGCAATCTGTCGATAGGAGAAGCGTAGTTCTTTCTAATACACCTTAACAATATTAAGTGATATCGAAAGATGTCAAACAACCGCTGGAAATTGTCTAGCATTTACGCAACATACGTTTTCTTGGAAATATATATTAGATAGAAAGATTCGATCTAAACTCTATAAAAGATGTTGAGTGTCAGGGAAGAATGACACAATATAATTTACTGTGCAATTTCAAAAGGTGCCAGCTGATTGCTCGTTAATCTTCACATCTATGCGACTAATGTTCTCTAGATGGGCAATGAAAATCATTATAGAAGAACACATCAGAGCAATATTAACGTAGTTGACCTACAAAAAATAATTATATATTTACAGCACCTTGAATTACTGAGCAAACTCAATAACATTACAATATATTACGGTGATACCTGTTCTAACAAAGATAAGGCATTCTGGATCCGTAACCGCTCACCGAAATTTCCCATTAAAATCTCAAGTCGTAAATGCACACTGTCCTACACAAAAATTAAATCGGTCACAAAACAGCTGCTCTTTCACTGTCAATCAAGAATGGGAATATTTTAATACATTTTGATAATATTTGATATGTATGACCTTTTCTTTGATCATGTAATCAAATGTCAACGGAGGAAATGGGTTGATCAAATATTGAAAGGAGAGGGATTTCTAAAGGATGTAATTGAGGGTAGAATACAAGGGAAACTACAGAAGAAAGACAAAGACAAAACTTACTAACAATTAGCAGAAAAGAAAGGGCAAGTTAGGTTGCTACAAAGATCAACAGAGGTACAAGATATGGCCTCAGAGGAGAGGGTTTTAATAAGTGTACTTAATGTCGATAGATAAAATGGGTTAGTCACATCTTTAGAGGAGAGGAATTACTAAAGAATGCAATTGAGGGTAGAATAAAAGGGGAAATAGAGGGGATGACGAAGACAAAAGTTGTTAGATGACATACAGGGTAGGGTGAGTTACCAGTAAGCAAAATAAATGGCGTTGAGTAGGTAATGTTAGGGCACGCCAAACTTCCGAAAGCCTGATGTGCTTGAGTATAAGCTAACGCTGCTAAAAACGAAAAACACCTGAAAATATCTCGGTAGCCAAAAATTTCTGTTTGTATGGTTATTACGTAGCCTTTGTATCACCATGTCACAACAGAGTAATCCCAATTCAAGTTAAAATAGTTAATAGATGCAGCGTAAAGCTTTATTATCGTCGAATCAAGTCAAGGAGATGTAAGCAAAATGAAATTAAGAAATCGCTCTTTCGATTCGTAATTTTAATTTCACCTTTGATTATATAGCATATCTTTTATTTTTCTTTTTCTGGGTTCTCATGCCTTAAAATTCACTACTTGATAATTTTTGTTTTATTTATTTATAATATTATAATAATAAACGTTGGGTTACGCAGGTATTGAAACGAATTACAATAAGAAAGTGATAACGCTACCTAAAATTATATAATTTTACGACGGATATTCATAGCTATTCCTCTACTAAAGCGGTATTTGAAATCTTACCATCTCTGGAAACCGATGCCTAGATGTAAAAGTCTATCCTTAGGATGCATTAATAAAAAAATTGCTTTATAAATTTATTTCTTCGATACACTTAAATGGAAGAATCGCGTTTTGAACAGCCCCGTGTGGATAAAATGTATTTATCGATGCAGTTTTAAAAAGATATGTCACTTTTGTAGACGGTTTCATTTTCACATGGAATGCAATATCCCAATCCTCGATAAGAAAACTCGCGTAATGCAGATATTGCAAAACGATCTCTCTCGAGTAAGCTTCCTGGAGTGAATCAGAAAATAAAACCGATTCTTTGGGAACCAACAACCCTCCGATCGAATGAAAGTAGTTTAACGCGATTTAAACTGGAGTTCAAGAACGCGGTCTCAAGCTGCCTTTCCATTTGCCTGTGGCCACCAAAAGAGATAAGCTTCCTTTTCAAATTACCAAAATTTAGCTCGTTTTACGACCAAACATTTCCTACTTATCAGAGAAACATCAATACATTAAGTGGTCCGTAATAAGTAGTTTTCTTTCCGTTGCTTTCTTTGATAATCCCGCTATTTCCATAATCCGGCATTTTGGTCTTTTAAGAGACGAGAAAAATCCGTAAAAATGATCGCCTTCATATTTATACTTGTCAATTTACACATTTATTTATGAACGCATTTTAAATTCATTTTACGTTCCGTCCGCAGATATTTTCTCATTATTTTAAAGTGTTTTAGAAATAATGCTCGATTAAAAGCGGAAGAAGTTCCGTAAGATGAAAACTTAATACAGATTTTTACTTCAACAGATGCTTGATTTTTTTCGATTTAAAATCGCAAGAACTTCAAAATCGGAAAAGGTGATCGAATACATCGATTTTTTTCGTTACATTTTGCGATTTTGACAAATCCCTTTAACAATCAATGCCGATAGATCAATAGATGTCGATAGATACTATAGGTAGCTACTGTAGATTGATATGTGTGATTACTATCACAACGTAGTTCCACTATGTGGTGCTAGATTAAGAGGATAAATTCCTTGCAATCGATAAAATGGATCTTACATGAACAATTGAGAAGTTAATGAATTCAAAGAGCACGGTAATTATTTTAGACCTCCCATTTAACGATAACCTAAGAGCCAATGACATGAAGAAGAAATCAGTAAATAACATCAATGAATCGAAACAAATTTTGATAACAAAAACGTAGTAAATAAACGACAATGATGATGGATTGAAGATCACTCCATTGTGATGTGTTGATATATCATTGTGGTGTATAAAATTATGATATGCTTAATAACTTTAAGGTTTTAATTAAATGTTTAATGGCAGAGATAGGATGGGAGAGCAAAGATGATATAAAAGAACACTAAATGCTCCGAGAAATATTCCAGTCGATTTTAACAGGGGCAACTAATTAGTTAATGAAGAATTGGTATGCCAAGTGAAACTTAGCAATGACATTTAACATATGTTACGGATTCATTGAGAGTTTTGTCCTCAAACTGTACTTCTATGGGGTGTTTTCCAAGTTGATCATGGATTTACTTTGTTATAATTTAACTAACAAAGATTCATAAGGCACAAGGAAGATTCTGTAGGACCCCCAGATAGCCAACTGGGCTGCGCGTTCGTCTTTGATGGAAGCAGTTCAGGGTTCGAACCCTGTTGGGGGTCCAGCGAAATGACCAAAGAAGTCGACGTGCTTTTAACAATACTACGATACCAACAATATTCTTTAACAAGCATTAGACTAAATTGTTCGCATTACTCGAATAATCAATGTAATCCTTCAGTCTTTCGGAATGAGTCCTTTTGAGCATCTTATTTCCTTAACCTGCATTCACCATGCTCTTTATCTTCAGCTTAAATAGTTTGACATAAGAATTCAAAGGGAAAATACACCTAACGCTTCTTGTAATGTAAGAAAATAGAAAAAAAGAAGATCATAAATTCTTAATATTAAAATTTCTATCCCAAAATATTCATAAATACATCCCTTCTTTCATTTACCACCATACAACGGGCAAATTTGAAAAGATAAGTTAAATGTATAAAGCGATAAAGAATAGAATGTTGTGTATGATAAACCATCTCGTTAAAAAAGAGCATCTGAGGATGAAAGTGTGCGAATAGAGTTAAAGCTCGCACAGTCGCACGTGGTTCGGCTCACGTTCTACGCGGGCTCTTATCTGATCGCACGCCATCTAGCGGCGACCCATTTTAGGGCACTAAAACGAAAAATTATTTCCAAAAGTGAGTTTGTATCAGATTGCACCAGATCCTGAAGCAGATTAATGCAAGATAATTGCACTGAATGCAGGCTGACAGTAGCAATATCGTAAGCATGAAATCTTAATGAGAGCAAGAATATTTTATAGCAAAATTATATAAATACCACCCTCGAATCGGTTTAAAAATCTGCTTGCAATTTTAAGGCCTCAAGGAGTCACTTGTCGCTATCTTGCCTCTGGTCGGATTCAAGGGCAACACTGACGGAATCAAAAATATAAAAATAATAAAAATAAAGTAAACCCTTAATATGAAGCTAGGCCCTGAGTCCAGTTGGCCTCTCTCTGACCACACGAATGTATGGAACATTCATGCTCTCTAACCACACCTCTCAATAGTTCTAGTTCTGCAAAATGAATAAGTATCGACTGGTTATTTTTTTCGGTTAAGGCCGAAAAAGTTATTTAGGTTGTGCTTGTTGAAAAAAATACTATAACTTTCTACAAAATTCTATCATTAATAGAAAATGAATTGCGATTTCCGCCACGTTTAACGTTATAACAAACTCCTGTGAACTTTTTAGTAAAGTAATACTCCTGTGAACTTTTTAGTAATTTAGTTTTTAAAGAATTTATTATTTACAACAATATTCCAGCGTATATATCATACGACGAATGTTGTTAATTTGCTATGGTTTTGCAACAGAATTAGTTAATTCTGGATCACGTATGTAAATTAGAATATATTCCAAATATGATTATTATTGAGGTTGATTGGTTTGTCTTTAAGCTAATCTTTATAAAAATATTGCTTTTAAAATAATGATGTACACAAATTAAAATTAAGGTGAAAAATATGTGATTCAGACTCAGATTGGGAATCTTCCTCCACTTTCCGGGTATTTCCTACAATTAAATACGCATGTAGAATAGTGAAATTCCCGCAATGATTACACCAATCAAGAGGTAGTTGACAGACACAAAGAGGCGGATATGACAGAGAAGATAATACAACAATATACATATTAAAACAAATAGAATATGTTTGCAATACTGTACGAACCAGGCATGCAAATTATGAACACATATCGTATAAGCACTGCTCTTAAAGGTTAGCGCAGGTATTAGCCTTGTATAATAGCGTATATAATATAAGCAGAAGAAGCCACTAATGAGTTATCTCTACTTCTTAGACAACTGTACGATAATGTTATTCATGAGAACAGAAATTTCAAAGTAAGCGAGTAAACTGATAGAGAAGCTCATCAAATGAGTGTGACTATATTCTTATCCCGAGATGCGACCGAAATACCATACATTAGAGAAATTTAGGTGAATACGAAGCAGATTCACCAAGACATTCAGGTCAAAAATTTCTTAAAAATAATAGCAATGAAACAAATGAACTTCATACACTACTGACCATATGTAAATAGGCCAAAGGACACTGAGAGGCCTACTACTTATTAGAGCTTATTTAATAAAATATCAAATAAAACAACGTATAATCCCCCCCTTTTCTCCTTTTCCCTTTCTTTCAACGTATAATCATTGGAAAATCCTGTCACGTCCTTCAACTACGGTCTCAAATTTTAGCAATGAATACAAGCTGAAAAGCAGCCAAAGTACATTTATTACCATAGGAATAAAAGAAGATTCATTCTGATTTACTTACCTCTAGCTATAAAAATGTCCTCAAAACCGCATACCTCCAAATCTAAGTGTTCTTATGCTCATAGAAGCTGTCGATAATCTGAAATCACAGAAAATAATTCCAGTTGTATTAGAACAGCATAATTAAGCGTTTGACTGTTTACTATTCCACGACTACCTATGTCAATTTATTCTAAGAATTACGTAGAAATTGCTATGAATCTGAAAGTCAAAACATAGTGTACAGCTTTCATGACCAAACCTTACGGAACTAGAAGTAGTGGCAAGTGGAGAATATTTTCGTCGTGAAGAATAGTGTCGGCTCTTGACCTTCCCAACACGATAACAATCCTCGTACACGTGAGCCAAAAACAATAATTACATCATTTGATCAAAGATGCAGATTTCTTTGAAATTAAATAATAAGGTAATACACATCCTGATGAAGGTCATATGTTCCGCAATAACCTACGTTATCCGAAATCCTTGGTCGAAATGTGAATTTGAATGGGATCCCAAGAATAGACTCAACTGATCGGTTTCGGCTGCTTCCTCATTTGAGAGTGACGCTTATGCGTTGAAAAATCTGAATTTGAGTCCTTCTGTGTGGTATCTGTGTTTGTGTGGTAATTTGCAAAGTGTTTTTTATAGTAAAATAGGAACTACTATCGAATTGAAAATAGTATAGACTTGGACTTTGACGCGTTGCCCATTGATGATCTGCTATTATATGGGGACATGTTATACATCGTTCGAAAGAGCATTTATTTGTCTTTAAAATGACATAAATTAAGATTCTATTTCGGCATTTCGATGGCAACGTCGCGTCGTCTCGCCGGAGCGACGTCATCATTATAGGCCGCCTAATATCTCTCCCCCAATGCATTTAGGAAAAATCGCCCTCGCTTATTTTTTCTAAATCATTTAAATAGCGCGTAGTAAAAATTTCAACTTCGTAGGATAAAATTTGTAGGAGGAGATCGATTTTTAATTCAGACGCTTATAAAAGGTCAATAAATCATGGTCGGATCTCAGAAACGCGGATTTTGCTTCAAGACTATATACCACATTTCTGCTAAAAGTTTGGTTTCTCTGTGACTCCTGGTCATTGTTCCACAAAGGTGTGAAGATGACCGAGTCATGGATTTGCGCGAATTTACCGTGTTTTGATTTGGTTTACGTCGACTCACATAAAGCAAGAGATCGAAATTGACTCTTAATGTATATCATTTCAAAGACAATTAATGCTCTTTCGAACGATGTATAACATGTCCCAATATAATAGCAGATCACCAATGGGTAACGCGTCAAAGTACAGGTCTATACTATTTTCAATCCGACAGTAGGTTCATTTAGCCCACACCTATTGACGTCGTGAGCTATACGGTAGAGGTTGTTGGGTCACATGCGGACTGTCAACTTGACACCCCTGTCCATAGGCGTAGCCAAAGGGGTGGTTTTGAGGATTCAAACCCCTATGAGAACAGAAATGAAAAATGGGAGAGGATGGCCTCTCGTAATTATACCATAAAAACTCCACTGAGTATGCATGTTAAAATAAATCAGTTTCTATTTTCATTAGATTTTGGGCGGAAGTATTCCTGCCCTTGGATTGTAGGAAATTCAGTCGCCCTCGCAGTGGATAGATCCTGGCTACGCCTCTGCCCCTGCCCTGTCCTTTAATTTCATAAAAATTGTCAAAAGTTGTTTTAATTCTAATTGCTCGAGTAAATTATCAGTTCCTCTGCCTTAACTAACTTTTATTGCACCTGATGTTGCCCCTTCATGTTGGTTGTATGGAATCGCACAAAAAACCCAAATGAACTATAAAATGCTCGCGGGATATGATTTTGCAACCTCTGGCTTATAATTTATTTGTCTCTGAATCCATTTTCGGGGGTTACCCCGAAGTTACTTTTTTCTCCCTTTCGATTTTGTGGAGAACGGCCTAAGGAGGAAATGAAAGGCAGCGTAATTTTTTAGCCGAAACCTTGTCGCGGTGCAATCAACTTACTCGCGGTAAGGTCCTGCACGTCTGTTCTCGCACCTGAAAATTTTTAGGCCAACGGAGGTAAATCACCCGTAAAAGAGGGTGATTTAGAATTGAGTTGGGGTACTGTTCGCAAAACTGCTTTACGTTCTCTCACCTTTCTCTTTCCTCCGAGAACAGTCGATTCAAAGTCGCACGTTTCCCAAACAATCCATCTGCCAGTCATTGTGGTAATTAGGACAGTTTTTTGAGGTTAATTGGCATTACAATCATCCAATATATCTCCGGCTCTCACTCCTTCCAGACAATAGATCACAAAGAAAAAGCAACGGTTTCTAAGAGCGGTGAAATTCAAATCTAAGACGGAGTGGCCAGCCTGTGGCACTCGAGCCACTAAAGTGGCACGTCGGACTATTTTTCGGCACAAATAAAAATCTATCAAACGGTCCGACCTTGTCATTTATGCCTCACTTAAAACTGACGTTCCAAAGTCATGTTATAAAATACAATGCAGCATATCTTCATTGTGCGAAGTTGGGACTAGAGAGTCCCATCTTCCATTTAACCCTTGTCAAAATAATGTACAGATATGGAATGCAATATCATATAACATATTAAAAAATATGAGAAATGAGGAAGTATTTCCTTGCTTTCCTCGCCGTACCAGAATGCTATGAGGAAAAAGTCTACGTAAATGAAGCACAATGACTGTATGAAAGACACTATCCGTAGTACTCCATGAGGAGAGGCACTAATTAATTCCATTATTCAGCATCATTCATATCTCATGAACAGAACAGAAACCATGAGTAAAATTTATACTAATTGAATCAATACAACTGAAAATTATTATCTACGGACAAACTTTATATATCACCCGTTGGTTCTGCTTAGGAACGTTGGCGTGGTTAAATTGTCTGCACCGGGAGTGTTTGGGTACCTTTTCTAAATCTCAAGACCACCTATACCACGTATGAAACCATTAAGCCGCACTTGGCAGTCGCAACGAATGAATTCTAATAGTTTTCCACCGAAATTGTACAATGGAATACAAATTTAATTTAAATAAGTGTAATCAAATTACTAAATAAATCTTAAAGAATATTTTCCATTTTATTTTCACTTAACATAATAAACAAAAATGAGGACTAAAATGATTTAAATACGAGCAATCGTCTCAGGAAGTGAAGAAAATGCCCCATTGTATATCATTACATCTGCTCTTTTGTCTGCACAGAATCTTCATTGCCACAGGCCGAGAGGCGGCTTGCAGGTTATTAATGTAGATGTAGATGAATTTGTGACACTTAAAGGTCAAAAGAGAGAGACAAAAACGGACGAATTAATTAGCACATTATTTCCTTTTTAAATGTATGGCGGATGTCATTTACCGCTATAAATTTGATGTGGCTTTGATAACATACGATTTCTCTGAATTAACTTTTGTAGTAAATGTACTAGTTCGAATCCAGAATTTGATTCAAGTTGACTAGTCTGTTAGACTAGTTTCGTTTTCAATTCGAAAATGTTTCAAATCACCCTTAGATATCTTCTCTAGCAAGCTCTAATGTTACACGAATAGTTTTCGAAATGAGCCACAGAGTTTAAAGTGAAGTACGAAGTTTTAAAGTAAATTTAGAATGGAGAATGCAAATTCGTCTTTCTTTTCGAGAACAATTTTGATCGATTGAAGAATTCAATTCAAGCTAACTTAGTGTCGTGTGATCCTTAAATATGACATTCGATTCCTATCTGATATCCTCAAGATAGCCTGGTCATCTCAATCAAGGCTGTCCAATCTTTCTTCACCCAACTTCCTTAAATATGACATTCGAAGCAAATTTCAAATATCTTACGCCCAAGAGCTTAAAAGAAAGCTTGTCAGAGTATCCATTATTCATAATATTACGATTTAAGTTATCATTTCTCATTTCTCCGAATAGCATTTATCTTTCTTTCGTAATTTTTCTAATTTTTCCTCGAGATAGATAATTTAATGCATTTTAATAAACAAAAATGGGTACATTGTTACTTAAAAGACCTAAAATACAGACATGTGTGTTTATATTGAGCCTCAAAAGACAAAACAAACGATAGAATCTTTTAAAACAGGAAAAGCGTAAAAGTGTACTCTTTGCTATAGATCGACGAATTCAAAAACAACCTAAAATATAATCGATAGCTGAAACCTTCACTTATGTAGAATTCCATAAGTAGGTAGAAATGAAACACCTAAAAATTATACCACAACGAATTTTTACAAATTTTATCGTTCCAACCTATAACCTTAACTTGGCAAGAATCAATCAAGAACAGATTCAGAATGGTGATTTTCAGATACGAAAATACCGTGGAAAGTTGATTAAGAAGAAGAAATCGAAGGAAAACTGGAACGACTTGGCCTGAATGGATAAAAGCAGCTCTCGGTGGCGTATAAAAGAAATGCGAGCACAGATAAGGGAAAAAGAATGCATCTCAGAACTTTGCGCGTTGTCTTAATTCCTCGTACTCCTAATAATAACATAATTTTGCTAAGGTAATAATAATAATAATTTATTTCGTCACGATTACATTCATGAACACAGAGTTAGATCTCTATTGAAATGGTGACATGTCAAACGAAAATTAGAAAAGAAATAATGTACATTCACAATATCACTCATCTATCTCATTGTCACAGTGAACTATTTAAATAAATTTTTGGATGAATTACATTAAAAATTTAAAGTACATAAGGTAGTTATAGACCTGTATTTACAATATAAACTAGAATGAGTAAAACAATATAATATACATGCTGGACTTGAGCTGCTGAGATATAAAGATTTCAAAAAGAATAATGTATACCATCTAACATCGGTTTAAATGTAGACAACACTATCTAACATTTAAATGTAGGCAATATTATCTAACATCAGCGAGATAAATATTTTTATATTTAAATGTATGACATATGTTATGTACCGTTTTCACATAAGTATACACTTGTCTCGGTCAATAACTAGCTTCAGCTATATTTCATTAAAAAGGTTATAGTCAGATAGAAAATAAACTCCACGTTTCCCTGAATATTTCTCGAGCATAAAAATCCATATTCTCTCGTTTCAAACGCTCCCGCGGTCAGATGATTTTCATGTGATGATTTGTTTAAAAACAAAATTACTCCCTGTTTTTTGTGAGACAAGGTGGGTGGGAAGATACTCTCGAAGACGGCCGAATCCCCACTCTCATTGTAACACAATAGGAATTCCGACGACGCTGCGGACTTCTTAATTCTCCTCGCTTTACAAAGACGTTCGCAGCTTGAGAAATACACGCGCATCCCTCTGTATACAGAGGGGAACTTAAGCGAACGTGTTTATAGACGACAAATATGGAGTAAGAGCACTCCCTTTCTGCGCCGCGCGGTGTGCTTGCGCCCGATGAATATTTCATCGGCTGCAATTCCGAATCGGCGCGATAGAAAAGTTGAGCCAGAGAAACATTTTCAATGATTTAGTGATTCACGCAACCCGCTTCTGCTCCGCTCAAGGACCGAGAAAACAAAAGAAGGGGCCACTGCGACGGGTGCAAATAGAAGAATGAAACGGTCCATGTCCGAGGGGAGGAAAAAGAGCAACGGCAGAAAGAAAGCGGAAGGCCTCTCCACACCCAATGCCCATTTACGTCTCGTCCCTTTCTTTTGCCTCTCGCTCGCGTTATTTTCGACATTCCGTTCTTCCGCTTTGTTCTTCCGCTCTTTTTGCACTGTTCACCTGCTTTTACCCGTATCACTCTCTCTATTAAGGTGACCTCTATTATTTAAGGCATCAGCACTTGCTTAACACATCAACGCCTCAGAATACTGGCAAGTTTTCATTATCTACGTGCTTAATTTAGGACACATTTATATATGACGTCAATTAAAAATTTGTAATAACACTGAAAATTTTAACTCTACCTCTTCGCCACTTTTTTTCCTAGCCCTTAACATACCGTACATATCCTCAACCGGTGCCCCATAAAAATTCTCTTGGTGCGCCGCATAGTTTCCGAGAGCTTACATGATTGCTATTTTTACTATCCATGTGTCTAATTTGGGATACATTCATATATATATNATAAATACATTATCAACTGGAGTATTTAAAAAATACTTCCATCAAAGCTTTTTTCCTTCTTGGGATCTATGAAGACACTACCAGCCAAGCACCTAATTATAAATTACTAATAATTAACCGCAATTCGACTCATATCAGATGGTGACCTTTATCTTCCCTCATACGGTAATGGGTATAAAAAAATTTAATGGAAAAAAATACAAATCTAAAGTGTCAATAATAGCTGAAAATATCAACCATAAGGATTTCTTACACAAGGTAATGGAGGTAAGCAAAAAAAACCTATGATAATCAGCACCGCTTTTATCAGTTATATAGCAGCGTATTTGTATAGATATATATGTAGAGATTATCTCATTCATACACTGATAGTAGATACTGTCAGAAAATATAGAACCATTTTTACCACATCTTCTTATCTTTTGTAAATTTTTATTCAGACACATTTTTATTGCTTAAATTAGAATCGAATAGGTCAAGAACAAGAAGGAAGTCTATGAACATAAAACAACGTGAAATGACTCTAATTCGTAAAAGGGACATATTTAAAAGATATTAAAACCCCATCCACAATACTAAATATGAAACTGAATGAATGCAAGTGTACCATGACCGTGATATCCAATAGCGGAAAGTTAAAATTTATATATAACCCTGCTCCGCACCCCCAGAAAAGGAGCTTGATTGCGAAAAGTAGAGCAGCTGTGAAGATTCATATCTTAAGCACAATTTGCTCAAATTCGGAACCTCAGTCTATTCTCATCTAAAGAACTTCTCCTTAATGGAACGAGCTAAAGTAATCTTCGAAAAATTACCGTCCGCGACGCGATCCAAACCTCACATGGGAAATTGGCCCACAAACTCCCCCACTTTCCTTGTGAAATTCTTAGATACGCCCTTGGCATTTGGGCATCTTTTTGGAAACATACCATCCAAAAAAGTTACTTCTAGGTCGCGGGGTTATAGAGTTCAAAATCCCCGCTGGTGAAGTAAGTTTAAAATTCTGAGGAAAGTTTGCGAGCGGTTGGAGAACATTTTAGCGTAACGTAAGACGTTTAGTCTGATGCGAAATAAAGTAGATTGCCCCCCATCCTCGTTGGACCCACCCATTCTCGATGCCACCTGAAGAGAAAGCTGCCGCCCCTTCTGGAAGAGGAGGGGTCCCCGCTCTTCATTGTCCCACTAAGCAGACTGCATCCAAACCAAGGGCGCCCATCCCTTCCACTGCGCATGCGCCGACTCTCATTTCTCGCAAAAATTAGAAGCTCGCGAGAGATCTCTCAAACAGTTGACAAATGGACTCCGAGAGTGCCAATTTCTCGCGAGAGCCGTTCTCCATTGCAGCACATCTCAAGATTACGATTCCCCGAAAAGAAATTTTTTTAACGAGCGTTTTTTACGACCCGGATCGCTCATTACGCCTCTCTCGATACACCTCTTCCTCTTCTGCTCGATATCAAACTTACGTAACGGTCCCATTCGGGACTCCTTGTCGCTCTTTCGCCGCCGGACCGGTTCGTTTCGGTTAAATTCGCGAATTTATATCGCCCTTAAAGAAATACCTTTCATCATCACTCCACGGAGACGCTTTCTCGAACCTCTCATTTGTTATACTTTATTGCTTGGAATTCACTCTAAAATGGAGCTACTACTCTATGTGAATCTATTAACTATTATATAAATAAATAATTCGTGAGAATCTAAGAAGTCCCACACAGTCCAAACGTATTTTGCAGCTCTTAACATTTAGCTCATTCTTAGATTACGAAACGGAAGTTACGTTTTGTTTTGACTCATTTTTTCAAGACTTTCGGTACACTCGCGATAACACTTCTGAAACTTTCCAAATTAATATCAGAGCATGTAATTTCGCAAAGGCTCATGGAAATTAGTGAGTAATTAGTCTTCTCGCGTAAACTCAATCCTTCTCACATATTTTGCAAGAACAAGTTCTTTCCTTTCCCATCACCAAACATCTATTGTATGTTTACCTCTTTTAATCATTGTGTACGATTCTGCCCTGAATACTTCTTCTGGGAAATATTGAAATCATCTCATACACCAATCTCTTCCGGACATCTTTCGTGATACCAAAGAATAGGGGAAGAGTTGAAAATAATTAAAAAGAATTAAAAGAATTACGAAATCCATCTACTGTCTTTGCTTCGTTTCATTTTGCAAAAGAGAGAAAAATGCGGAAAAGACTCTTACTCATGTCTACACTGCAAATCATGTGCTGCGTTTTACCAATAAGTCAAATTGAAACAATTACGGCAAAAGCAATTGTGAGCAACATAACCTACTACTTTTTTAGACGTACGGCTATTACATGAAAATGATACTAATAACCACTATTGATAAGAACAATTTATACACGTTACCACAGGATTTAATACTTAGGTTTCGACGCATGGTATCATATTCACAGCGATGATGGCGCTATGTGCCGAAACTTAGGTCGTATGTATTAAATCCTGTGGTAACGAGTATTAGTTGTACTTATTCTTCTTTCATCATCAAGAGTTGCCACAAAGTTGAGACTGAAATAGTGGATTTTGTTTACAATTCGCTATTTGAATCTTTTAAGTCTTGTACGTTTTCCTGTTTCAGTACTTTCGAGTGACCTTTTAACTTATCTCCATCTCCTGAATTCCCGAGTCACGAATGCGAATTGACAAAGACAAAAAAAGACAAACGCGGCGATCGCCGAACTGCAAAGAAACAACTCTCATCAACTCTCCGAAATTGCTTGGATAATAATGTCGATTTCAGTCCGGATTCTCTTCGAGCAATTTGTATTTTCGAACTATTTACTCTTATATAATCTCCTAAATTTTATTTATCATAAGCATTGAATTCCTATAAGTACAACTATTCCTCTATTGAAATNACCGGGAATCGAGCCCGGGGCCGCTTCCTCGCAAGGCGAACGGGCAGCTCACACGGCTATCCGGAAGTCCCGAAGTCATAGGAGATCGAAGAGATAGGCCAAGAACATCGTAGTATATAAAAACTTAATATACTAATCCTCAGATTCCTAATTTTTTATAATAATTACCCTTTTCCCGCAATATGAAAACATTGCTAAATGATTCTCCGAAAGACATCTCTCTCTTGATAACATTTTCCGATCCTCATTCCAACTATTTATTCGGAACCCTTTCTCTCACGTGACACATGCTCCTAAGGTATGTTTTCTACAGAAAAAATACTTTACTTAGATTGTGTAGTTTCAATGAAATAAATCCAACTCGAACAAAATTAATTTTCTTTCATGAAATTAGGTGGAACTCCACATTTTCGAAATGGAAATAAAATTCCCAATGCGTGTACAATTCCACGGCACATCCCTACAGTATTCAGATATCTACAGTGGATTTGAACATTCGTTCATCATCTGGTCTCAAAGTGACCTGCCATTGTCCCTGTAAAAATATATATGCCGTGGAATTGTAAACGTAGTGTCGTTTTAGTTTTTTATCCAGCACTAGCATTAAATGAGTAAGGAAAATTGTTAGAGTTTGCGGTATGTGGAAAATACGTAACATTATAGTGAGATTTACGTTCTAGAATCCAAAAGTTGTTAAAAACTGGAATTTAAATAAAAATAATTGCTTTCCCGCTTAATTTCTACGAATATTCTTATGAAAAGCATAATTATTATCTCGTGGTACTTCTCAAATTGTAAGGTACTTCACGGAACGCCTTTTAATAAATGTGAAACAATAGACTTCGTATTTTCCACACGATTTTACTATTCGACCGGTTTCGGCCGTCATCATAAAGTCATCATAAAGAACAACCCATGGAAATACGAATAGAAGAATGAATAAATTAGTACGAATGAAGGGATTGAAAAATCACCAATAAACTTTACCCTAAAAAATTCTCAGTTTCCATACCTTTTGCGAACATTCTGCATCCATCGATTCCGAGAAGATAAATCCAGCTCTTTCATATTTATTTCAGTTCTTTCTAAAAACGACTCCTGCTGTATCGAGGCATACGAACACGTCAGAGAATGCCGATAATCTGGAAGCGATTTTAATTCCATCCGCCGATGGGGATTACCTTCATTCGCGTTCAAATGTTTTTGGCATGCACCGTGTAGCTCCACACAGAGCAATCAAAATGAAATGCCCTTAATCCGACTTTCATCTAATATTAGAGGCGAAAAATAGCGATATCGAGGCAAACGGTGACCGTTGGAATGATACTCGTGAAAGCCATGTTCTGGATAATGATACTACTTGGCAAGCGCAGAGTGAAAAATACATCAGGAAAAGGGAACTGGTACTAGGAAGCAAGAAAATGGATTATTCGCACAAATCTCACCGTGAATAATAAAAATTGGGAGAAAATTGAAAGCTAAGCCTTTACATTATCCGTATTTGATTCGTACTGTCGAAAATGTTCACTGAAAATTATGCACGTAAAACGGCTGTTCGTAGCAGAGCATCGAATTTGCCTTATGCTTTTATTCGCTCAATGGGAAATTTTCAAAACTCACTTGAAAAATTCAACCGAGATACATATTGTCATAAATAGAAGCGGACTATTATCACCATATCAATATTTGCCCTGATTCTAAATAAACATTTTCTCCTGAACTGTAATTACTAGCTATTTAAGATTATTACCGATTGGTGGTAATCCATTGTCTACGATACGAAAATATAGATCGAGCTATAAAATAAATGAAGAATGCGAAAATAGATGCCCCTTTATGATTATATATATAGTCAATAATTAACTTAGATTTGCAGCTAAAGTATTTAATGTCATAATTAATCATCACTCAATGCTCTTAATTACTTAAAAAGGCAGAAAAGTCATTTTAACGAAAACTCAGCATGAAAAACTCGGGAATCGAATCCTGTGTTAAAATAATGCAGAGATTCGGGATCATTAGAATCAAAGGGAGAAGGCATTTGCGTTACTGATCTGTTTGTCTTCCAAAATTATTCGTACAGAAAGTGAAAACTTGTCTCAGTCCCAGATATGTTCTGTTCCTCTGTCATTTTTCGCCAATTTTTGCGAAATATCGACATATAACTGTGTTTGAGAAAGTAACCCGAGAGGATATCATGATGGAAAAAACTGGGAAAAGCCTTTAAGTTCGGTTTCAAGAAAGAAAAAGGTAATGAGTGTTTCTATCTTCTGCTCATTCTTTCTTTCACCACTCACTCTTTTTTTAAGAGGAAGAATGATGTCTCAGAGTAAGATATTTTTGTGAATGTACGCCTCTGTATTTTCTGACTCACGCATTTGAAGCTCCTTGGCGTTAATGAATAGAATATGGCCGATACTCGAAAACTGAGACAACATACGACTGGTTGGTAGGTTATGTCGTTCTCCTAATACAATCAGATCTAACTCAATGCAGCTTATTCGCACACAAATTTAAGAATTGATAGAGAAGGAACGGGTTGGCCTTCCAATCTCTGCTTTTGAGGAATAAATCACGTTACCGGCAGTGGGGGCAG
Source organism: Ladona fulva (assembly GCA_000376725.2). Classification (NCBI taxonomy): domain Eukaryota; kingdom Metazoa; phylum Arthropoda; class Insecta; order Odonata; family Libellulidae; genus Ladona; species Ladona fulva. The sequence goes on from KZ308399.1 coordinate 824,758, forward strand.
AATGATTTATTATGATAGCATAGTATAGTGTTGTTAAAAGTGCTCCGACGGCTGAGGTCATTTCGCACGTGAGCCCCCACCGGGAATCGTACCCGGGACCGCTTTCACTGAAGTAGAACGCGTTGCCCACTTGGCTATCGAGAGCCCAACTAATAGCATTCCAACCCGGGTTAGTCGGATTTTTCTGGATAGGGAGTGGATGTGTATACTCGTCAATAATAAAAGTTGTTATTATTTAAATAGATGTAATTGGGATCTTCTTCTTTTTTTCCATTAAAGGAGTTTTTATTATTATATTATTATATCAT
>KZ308399.1:825079-854014 GCA_000376725.2 Ladona fulva
GGACTTTGTGGAAAGACACATTAAGCTAAGAGAAAAAACACTGTGTAAATTAGTAAGTATTTTATCCTATTTTATTATTTAATTACCCATTGATATATAATTTTTACATATTTATTGTATTATCATATTATTATTGAATCATTATTTATTATTATTACTTTATTTAAACGAATTGAGGACGATGAGAACCTGATATTCATTGATGTTATTCGTGGAGTTTTTCAACGCTTCGATTACCACCATAACACCAATTATGGATTTTTCATCAGAAAGCGATGCTAACGATACAGATCTCGGGGAAACGCATTTATTTATTAAAATAGTCTCCACTTCCTACCGTCTCATCACTTTCAAATCCTATGGCTACAAAATTATCCTCGCCAGCTCTCGAACTCGGTGCCTTAAGTAGGCAAGTACAATAACCTCTTTTCCAGGAGAGAGGTGAGTAAGTTGTCCATTGTAAGAGTGAAGAATGGATAGAGAAGGTAGGCCCGAGGGCAGGGAAGCAATAGTGGTCTGCTGAAATAGCGAAAAAGAAAAACAGACATTCGACATAAAATTTGCTATTCCTCCCTTCAATATCTTCTCGAAACTTCCGCAAATGGGTAAAAAAATGGTAAGAGATTGCCTTCCGCGGAAGACATCGCGACTGGTGCTGCAGGTGGAGGGACAGAATCGTGTCGACATGAACGGACATCGGTTAAATGGTAATGCTGCTAACGACCACAAGACTAGAAATCTCGCAGATTAGAATCCAACGCTGATAGATTCATGCCTTCCATTAATTTATGCCGCTTCGTGAGGAAATACAACTATAGAACGATCTGAGTCTGCGTAGAATGCTACGTTGAATGTCTCATCGGATTTTTTCTACTAGAGAAAGCCAAAGATAAAGTTGTGAGTAATACAAGATAGCGAGTCATGGTTGGCGGAAAAAAAAGCTCCAAACTATGTCAATTTCGCTGAATTCCCGAAAAGTAACGTAATATAACTTACTCAGTGAGTGAATGCAGTACATAATCACACAAAAAATTGTACAAATCGTTGAAAGAAAGTAAGAAGAAAGTTTGATGCAATCGATTGAGAAAAGCTAAGAGAAATCTGTTATGTAAAATAGAATGGTTCTATGTATGTATGCATGTATGATTAGTCTACCTGTGCAGTCTTCAGCCTGAAGGCTGGTTTGAACCTCATCCCTCCACCACAAGCAACGAAAAGGTTTGGAGAAGGGGTAGAGGCGACTAGGAAAAATGAGGAGTGAGGTAGTTTGCCATTGCTTTCCTTACTAAGACAATGTTATAAGCGGAACAACCTTAGTGGAGCGCAATGACTCCACAAGTAACAGTTTTTGTAGCACCCAAGAAGAAAAATTTTAATTAAAGATACATTTTTCTCTAAATGTTCAACGAAATTGCTCAAGTTTTAACATAAATTTCTGTATCGAAGTATGTACTATTATGACTTTACGTTATCTAGTTACGCGTAAAATTAGAAACCAAATCCATATTTTGCACACCATCAAAACTTTGCATATCATTTAATGTCCCCTAGAGTTTTGGCCATTGGCCGAAGACTCGAGTTCGATTCTTTCCATTATCATATTATTTTTTTATAAGATTACTCGTAAAATCAGTTTCTCGGCGTTTTATTTCCTTTTTCAAAGTGTGATTATTATTTATTAACCTAAATGCAATAAATAGAAACAGAATACAGAAACATATTCTTCATATGAAATGTAGTAAGGCTCGAAATCGCAACGAATTTAATAAAGTAAACGGATTTTGGCACGATATTACTACGATATGGCTTCGAATATAGGTCTCCTTTGCAACCTTGCGCATCAAAAAAATTGTCAATCATGTGAATACGTGAGAGAGATGGACCAGCTATAAATGTATGTCATAATATACGATTAAAAATTAAAGTTTTTAGTATAAATTTAATTTAAAATGACTTCGTCTCGCAGAAATATTGCCTTTGATTACAAAAACGATAACTTAATGCCACTGACTTTGAAACAGGCTACATATCAACTGTGAAACTAACGTATAAAATACGTGGAAATGCAAAAGTAATTCGGGATTTGGTGAAAATATCAACTTCTGGAAGGAAAATTTTAGCGTCAGACCAAAAATTTACCTAATCTCTTAACCACGGGCAAGATTAGTGAAATCCAGGAAGTGAGGGCAAGTTTATAATTATATTCGAAAAGAGAAAGGAATCGACTAAGATCCTGAACTTGACCTAGTAATAAATCAACTGTCTGGTAGCTGATACGAGAGAAGTTGAGAGTATCTCCTTTGCGCGAAGATATCATTTTGAATTTCAAATTAGTATCGCCATCCCAATCAACTCCAAATTTAAAGGTAAACACATTACCACATTATGCATTTTTATCCTTTGGTAGACTTTTTTCCCTGGTGAAATTTGGTAGAGGAACACATACACATATTCCACAGTTAAATGTATTAGCGGCATCTAAGGTGATGCCATAATGAGGAAGTGATTTCATGTCTCGACTACTGACTGTTTCTCTTTCGAATCTAATTTCAATGCTTTTAGGCATAAATAATTTCATCATCACGCAATTTTCGTTACTAACCTGCATTTTTATTAGTTTAACTTCATCATGTACGATGTGAGCGCGAATTGCCCTTGCCCAACGATACATAAATTGAAATATTAATTCTCCCGGATAACCTAGTGGGTAGCGCGTTCGCCCCTGGTGAAAGCGATCTCCAGTTCGATTCCGCACGGGAGTCCATACGTGCGAAATTGCCTCGGCTGATGCAGCACTTTTAATAATTCTACAACTAATTGCAACATTAATTCGAAATTTCGCAATTCATTCATCTCATTCGTATAATTTGCGATTGATATATCGTATACTTCATTAATTTCGACTTAATTTAGAATCAATTGTTTTGTTCAAAAACTGTTTCACATTTTGCATATTATAGTTTGAAACGACCCAAAAATGTTCCATTGATTCGATATTGAAGCTATTTTGATAGCTGAGTCCACTGCTACGCTGGCTCACAGACCGAAACTAAATATTTAATCAAGTTTTGATTGTTCTCCGTGTTAAAGCATATTCATACGACCATATCATCCCACAACATTCTCCCAACTTTATCACATCATTCATAAATTCCGGAAGTAAGAAAAGTGGAAATCCAAGTTTCATTTCATGACTGTCTCTCAGAGTTTCGATTTACATTGCAAGTTAAAAAAAGATTGGGACTCTGAAAATCTCACCCTTGTTCTTTCGCGAGCCTACTTTATACGGACTCACTTTTTCTCACAGCTCATGCCCAACTCAAAAAAAAAACTAAATCTGCATTTATTTATTTACTTTAAAATCTTGCCACAGGACGACTGACGTAAACTAACATTCTTAACCCCTGTTTTGGCTCTACTAGTCCTGCTATTGCATTCCATCGAGTAACCATGGCATCAACTTCTAAAACATTACTAATTAACTATATATGTTTTATATTCGTACATATATATACACACATACACAGAAATCCCCCTCCTATGACGTCTTCAACTGTCTATTATATGAATCTTTACTAATAGCTCCATAGTCTACAGTTTACGTTACTTCATAACTTCATAATTAAGGCTCATCGTAACTTAGGCCTAGGAATTTTATAGCATAAAATCCGTAAATATCACATCCTCTTCCTTTCCCTCACATTATTCACAAAATCCGTTTAGAGATAAGAATTTCAAAGCAATTTAATTATCATTTGATTCTCAACCATTCGCGCGGATATGATAACATTTTGGTTCCTGTATACGATGAATGCATAAAATCGTTCCTCGTTTTTTCTTCCATCAAGTGTATTATGAACATTTTGATGATATTGTCCAACATGGAATTGTATATCTTCCACATTTGTTCATAAATATTAAGTTTTGCCTTGTGTTTTAGGCGTTAAACAGCGTAGATAAAGCTGGATGGCTCTTTCAATTGGTAGTAGTAGTATTAGTAGTATTGTTAAAAGTGCTTCGACAGCTTAGGTCATTTCGCATGTAGGCCCCCACCGGGAATCGAACCCGGGACCGCTTTCGTTGCAATCGAACGCGTTGCCCACTTGTCTACCCTGGAGCCTTTCAATTGGTACTGCATGGAAAGGAAAGGAGTCTTAATTAGGTTCGAACCTATACTTCAACCAAATACGAACAGAAGAGACACTCAGGAAAACTTTTCTAATCGAATACTAGCTATATTGATAAAATAATCCTTTAATTATGTCCATTGGTTTCTATAAAACGAAGCCATTAAAGAAAATGATAAAGACATAATCAAAAAATATCCCAAGAAGCTGCAATGAAGTTTACGAATTACACCACTCTTCATATAATCAGCGGCATAACTGTGAGCCCATTCATGATTCATTAGTTAATGATTTATTCTTTTAATTTACTTTCACAAACCAGAATAAAAATCTGTATTTTCTTTATTAATCACCTGGAAAGGTTACATATACATAAATACCCTATCTGCGTGTGGCAGAAGGTAACGCCTTTTTTATTCAATGTTTAACTATAAATTACTCAGACGAACAATAGCGCATAGGAAAAGAGCTGAATACCTTTAGTATATGCCAAGTATGCTATGGCGAAGAATACCGTCTGGCGATACTGGCAGACAAAAAAGAACTCAAATTTTATCTAAGCTCAGTAAAGGCCCAGTTGGGTGGGCGATAGAATATTCTAGCTTCAAAGAAAGCATTTATGTATCAAGAGATTTGAACTGGTGCACCGAAAAAAGAACGACATGAAATATGGGTTTAAGCTATCACTTTTCAAGTTAAAGGGTTTTCTCATAAATTTCGGCAACCGTACTTCCCTGGCCTCGAAAAGAGATTTGCACGAATTTCTGCGAAACTTACCTTTGCTCCCGATGAACGTCATCGTGACTTCTGTTATCTTTCGATCGTGATAAGTACGTGTGGCGTAGGTTCTTTCCAATCTCCATTTCTTCAATTATAATCAGCGATAAACATATCGTGACTTCATTAAGAGCGATTTATGGGGCCACTGTTTGATTATCTCTTTCAACGCGTTATTATAAAAACGGAATCCCATTAATTGGAAGAATATTGCGTGATAAATTGCTATCACCCAAAGGGGCTGCTGAGATACAAAACAAGTGTAACAACTCAATAATCGCAAAAACATTTCTCTATGAAAAATTTAAGCACTCGTTGAACTATTGATTCGAATGCAACATAAAAGTTTGTAATGGTTAATGATGTTATTTGTTTGACTACAGAAAAGAACCTATAGGAAAGTAAGATATTTAGTTGATAACTTGGGTAATAAAAGGAAAGTAATATAATTATAGATTTTTTGACCCGCTAAGTACTTGGACCTCCTAATAGACATAAAATTTAGATTCTAACAGTTTGGCCTCAACTTTTTGATACGTTTTCAGCGTTATTACTTTTGGAACTTTATTGGCGAGGTTATCCCAAAGTGGGCCTCTTTTCCACCTAATTTCGGTGAGATGGGTTGTATGGAATAATAAAAAGTGTACGCTACTTGACCCAAAGCATGCCTGATTATAAAAATTCTTTGGTAAAGGTAGAGCTGTTAGTTTCATTATTCCTTATTAATAGGCATAAATTTTTTATCTAAGTTGCATGACATACTCTGCATTTCAAAGGCAGGTTGAATCCTCAACCTGTATATTAATTACCAAGATATAAGAGAGGGAATTGAGGCTTACTAGCTTACTAGGCAAGATGAAGAGTGAAGTTTTCTTGCCTACACTGAAAGAAAGAAAAGAAAGTTGGAACACGGCTGTTAATGAATTAGAGGTTTCAAAACTCTCCGTAAGTCGTATGTCAGTAGGCGGAACTCGCGTTTAAAGGCAACGGGATTCCCGATTTCTGGAAATCGGTAATCCGGAGCTTCCCGTTTGTCTTTAAACGCGAATTCCGCGGCCGACATCCGGTTTACGGAGTGTTTTTAAACCTCTAATTCCCTTACATTAGCAGGATATTATGAAAGGAATAGTTTCACGTGATTGTAGCACAATGACTCTATGAATCTTTCGTAGCATACGATAAGGAGTGAATGTCATTATTCAACATCATTCACACACAATTACTTTCCATATCATCTCAGCTGAGAATAGCATAGGAAAATGTGAGGAAAAATAGAATTTTCTCAATCTCAAGAGTCGAATAATGGAGAAAAGTAAGGGAATGCATATCATCATTAAATTTCCTCAAAATTAAGATATAATTTCGTTATCATTATCAAAACAATTAAGCATGAATAGGATAAAGAAACAATTCACGAACGACGACAACAATGCCGATATGAGACAGCGAAATCCCTAATTAACAAAAAATTATTTCCTGTTAGGAAAAGCCTAACTCTTTTGTTAAGTCAAAGGATAGCTGCATTTTCACACACTATCTGGACCTTTCTATTTCTGCCTCTTCAGGTTCAACGAACCAATCATCCGATCTATTGTGAACGCCCGGCTTTTTCACGTGGGCAAATGCTGTCGCAGAGGAATCCAGCATCGATGCTCTCCTTTTTAAGGTGAGTGACCAGGGCAAAGGTCCACCTCTGATTCCTCATCCACTCGGCTCTCCAAATAAGGGATTAGATCACTTTCGCCCTCCATTATCCGCCCCTCTTCCGCTTCTTCCTTTCTCCGTATCGCTTTCCTTTGGGCCCCAGTGGATCATAGCCATCGTACCCTCTCTCTTGTCTGAGTAGATAACGTTCGATCATCGAGTATTACTGATATAATATTTTACAATACTACTAGTTTTAACGTACGTGGGGGAGACAAGAGCTGTTACTTCTAAAACTGAGAGGTTACTCGAAACAACAAAAATGAAAATTCTGCGAAGGATTGCTGGAAAAATGTTGTTGGAGAAAGAGAGGAGCGAAATGTTAAGGAGAGACTGTGGTGTGGAGGGCATTCATGAGTAGGTTCGTAGAAGGAAATTGGAGTGGAACGAAATGTAAACAGAATGAAAGAGCAGAGGATTGTGAGAATTGCTAGGGATAAGGCTACAGCAGGAAGAAGAAGTGTGGGAAGACCGAGAAAAAGATGGAAAGGCAGCATGGATAGGGGTATGACATGAGTGCTAAAGTACTGAAGGAAACAGGCATTAGCCTAGTAGGAAAGAAGGAAGAAGAAGAGGCAATACTACAAAATGTTCATGCTTACATATCCGGAAGCGTGAAATTATTTCCTTCGTCTTTTGGCACAGAATAGAGTAAATGTAACTTTCATTTACTTCTATCTTAGTCTTGTTTATGGCTACGATAATTACAAGGCTAGTGGGGTGTGATTGAGTCCTTGTTGAATGCTGTCTGCACAGCCTTCAGTCTGAAGGCAGGTTTGAACCGCATCCCCCACTAGGCAAAATGAGGAGCGATGTAAGTTTACATTTAAACCCTGCAAGCCGCTAGAGGCGCGTGGCAGAGTATCATATAATTTAGGTAGTTTGCCATTGCTTTCCTCACTATAAATGGAACAAGTCCACCGAAGTGAAGTAAAATGACTACGAGTATCACTTTTCGTAGAATTCAGAAAGGAGAGACCTTAATCAACGTCATTATTCAACATCACTCATACCTCAGTAGCTTTCATATTATCACAGCCACGAACAAAACCGAGACAAAAGTTAATAAAAGATACATTTTTCTCTATCCTATACCAAACGACAAACGAAAAATACTCCATTCATCAGGACATCAGCAGGAGCTATGCTTTGAAAGAATTATTCCTTACTATTGCTATGTTGTTATTATAATTTGTATGTTTGAATATGATTATTAAGGGCTCTTTGTTCTACACTGTGTGAACTTTAACCGCTTTTAAGGTGCTGGTTCATTGAAGAATGAAGAAAGTTGGCATGAAGAAAGCATGACAAGACTATCTCACTCTTCACCTTCCATAGTAAGCCTCATTCCCTCGCCAAAGCTGTTTTAGCTAATAATGGGAGACTGAAATAAGCAAGCCTTCTAGATGATGAGTTTATAGTTATATGTACACTAAAGAATGTGATAACATCTTTTGTTTGTTATATTATCAAACAAACGCTAAAGAATGTGATAACATACTATATAATTCCAAGGAGAAACGCACATGGAAAAATTTTGACAGGATATTTCACTTTCCCAGTGACTGCTCTAGCCAATTGAGCCAATCGTGCAAGAACGATTAGACATGCCGTTCGGGAGACTTTGCAAGCAAGGGTAAGTGGTTCGTCTGACCAAGAAGCATCGTCCACAGCCACAATCTTGATACAATTTGACAAAATTTTTCACAGGTGACACTGGTTCAATAACACAATTTCTTACTGTGCTATAATTTATAGCATAGAATGTATAAAATATAAGTTAATAACATAGAAAATAGGAAGTAAACATAATTGATTTCTATATAGTTAACACTGAAATTTCCGAAAGGTAATGTATTGCTTAAGCCGTAATATGGTTAGAGTTAGAAAGTAAAGAAAAATACAGGTTTTTGTAACTCTTTTCTTTCTCATGCTGATCAACAAAAATTTACTGTCCCGAGTTTTAAATGCATCACGAATACCTACAGTTTCACTCATCCGTGAATCTCTTTCGCCACAGTAATTCACAGGAGAAAAAATAATGAAAATCTTTCTGAATAGCCAATTACGATTTAAGATCCAAGGATGCTGAACCGATTGACAACTTAGAATCAGTTGAAGCGAGTCAGAACCACAAAGCTAACAGTTTTTATATATTCGGCAACACAATTTCCCTTTTTCGTAAAGAAAATCTTAGAAAGTTTTTCCATACTAACAATAAAATGAGTGGACTTAAGCAAGAGCAAAGAGCTCCTGAAAAAGGGTGAGTTATTTTTATTATTTTATTATTTAAAATGACNAAAAAATAATAAATGAGGAAGTTAAAGTGATTGTGCTTGAGGAACCTCTAAAGGAGAGGTTAGATGTGATAAGGCTCAAATGGTTTGGACATATTAAAAGAATGGAAGAGGACATACGAAATAAAATGTATGAAACGAAATAGAATGAGTGAGTTATTTTTATTATTTTATTATTTAAAATGACAAGACTATTAAAGGAATTAAATTTTTTGGAAGTTAGTTCCATCGCTGCAAAATTTGCAAACAAAAAAGAATAATAAAAGTATTCTCATGTACAGGAATTTTATGGAAATTTCTCATAACCTTAAGTTATTACTCAACACTTACAAGATTAAGATTAGGCCTACGGGTTTACAAGCTTCTCTTGCGCCTTATCTCTGTTATTACAAAGTATTATGAAATTGAAAGAATTTAGTAGGATAAAATTCACTTGTAACCTTCAAAATTATATGAAATTATAAAAACTAACAGAGAGATTTGTCTTTATATTACTTCAGCGGCAAAATTTTCGATGTGAGATTATATACAAACTGTTCCGATACCTAAAGATTTTATGTTCAAACAGGAAAATCTCAATGTAAAACTAAAGATATTTGCATATTTTGTTAAAAATATTTCTCGCTACTAAATTATCATTTTGCATTTCTTGAAAATGAAACTCGTTTTTATCGGTAAATATCAAGAAATCTAAATTTCCGGAGATAAATTTATGACCGAAGCAATTTCGATCATCGATAAAATTTTAGGCTATTTAATTATGAATTCAGGATCGGTATCCATTTAAGAGAATACAATTTTAATGTTTGACAGTACGAACATCTTCATTTAATATAAATACTCTTATTATAGCACGAACTTACAACCTTCGGTTGTTTTGGAAAACATCTTATAAGGAAATGCCAGAAAGATATTCGGTCAATTTGCCGATTGGCCGTATAATGGTGGTTGATATTAGTGGGTGACCTTTACCACCTTGATATTTCACCGGTTAACTAAATGGAATTTACCAACAGGTCTCCGCATTTAACATTTTTCAGCACTTTATCTTCGAGGAAGTGTCGGTGCCCCTTAAAGTTCACCTACGAGAAAGCAGTCGCCACCTGAATAAAAACTGTCTCCATTTAAGTTATGAAGATTCTTATGAACTTAATAATACTCTGAAGAGAAATTGCAGAGAAAATAAGCACCAAGGATTTGAATTGAATTTATTCGAATGGCATCCATGTGTTGAAACACTCGCAAGGTAGATCGACGATCGTGGCTACTCGTCCATCGATAATCTCTTTCTTAGTAAACCGAATGATTTCGTAAAATCAGGTGCTTTGCTTATGTTTTATTGCTGAGAATTGAACTATCTGTTAATATAAATATGGATCGACAAGCAGCTAAAGGTGGCATTAAAATAATAAAATTTTTCAACATCAACAAGAAGAGCAGCAGATAAATTTTGTTCGACAGAGTTATTCAAAAGGACAAAACTCCATTAGAACAATTCATCGGCCAATATCAGATTTATGGAAAACTATGGAAGGCCTAAAATGTGCTAACTATATGGCTTGAGAGAAAGCAATGGCACAAACCTTGTGTACATTTTCGAGTATACTCTCAGAGTACCAACCAAAGAATCGATCCATAGCTAAATCGGTACCGAACCAGAAACCGGAAGCCGAAACCGAAAAAAAGTTATTTTAGCCGGATTGAAAACTGAGCCCAAAAATAAACACATACTCGAACTAATGAGCCTGAACCGAAGCCGAAAACAGTTTATTATTCTGTTCTGATTACAGGTTGATTATGTCTAACAGAGATATATAATATACTAATAATGTATGAAGGCGGTTTGACATTCATCGATTAACCTTTATATTTTAATAACTGACCTCACACTTTGGTTTTTCTTTAATTACACTAATTTGATCCTAAAATTGATTAAATTCAATGTTATTAAAATGTTATAAAACAGCTCAAAGTGAAAAGAAACGGTTTAAACCGGTTCGACTGTGGATGCCGGAGCGAAAGCAAAACTGAGCTGAAATTTGGCAATTTCACTGAAACGGAACGAAAACCGTAACGAAACTAATTACAGTTCGATGCCCTGGTGCATACTTTTAACCCGTTTCAGCTAGTTTACCTCTCCTTCATTACGTTCCTTAAACATACTAATTCCTCTTATGATAGATACAATGCTAAGAACATATGCTTTTCGAGAATAACTTTAAAGCATAGCACAAGCAAAAAACAACTAATTTATTAAAAAGATGGCCTCCGATTACTTTTAAATGTTCGTTTCTACAATTAACCGCATACTTTAGTCTAGCATTATTATTTTCACCATTTGAATAACTGGTGAGGAAGATGGAGGTGATTTCAAAATATTTTCTCAGAAATAACATGCATAAATACTTAGTAATGCAAATGCAAGGGTTACCACAAAACACAAACGTGACTTTCTATTTGTAAAGATAAACTTAGGAGTAGTCATATCAGCACATATAATCAATATTTAATACGTAAAACAAAAATAAACCTAGGTTGACCTGAAGTGACTTATATGTGTTGAAGTTAATAGTACGTCCTTTTTGAGATATAATTAAACCGGTGAGAATGAAATATAGCCTTATCAACACCTTGATTTTATATAATTAATTGTAAGTAGTCCAGTAAAACAACTTCTTTAAGCTCGATTTAGAATGGGTTAATCATTCTGTGAATAACAGACCGATTACAAATGCCAATGCTGTTGTATATTAAATGCATACGTTTGATAAGCGGATCTTATTCAACATAAGGAAATAATCTAAGCATTTTCGATGCGAAAACATATTATAGTAAGCCAAATACATATTAGCTTCCAAGGCCTATTACTTTAAATCTTTCACTAAATCACTAAACACTTTCAATCGACTAATAAAGAAACGACCGCTTAGGTAGCATTCAGTAACCATTTCAAGCATAAAAAACACTTCTGCTTTAGTGCTTGCAGTCAAACCACTCCTAAAATTTAAATTCCAAATCACACTGATTAACTACCTGATGCGCTGAAATTACAATCTGCCTATAAAATTTATGCTACCCCGAGGTGGTGCCTGAACAGCTGAAAGCAGGTCCCGGAGTTAATCTGTCTCACACCGCAGGTCAGTGTATTCCTCTCGGGGCTATCAATAATTAAGTTCCCTGGATGATTTTCATTTGATGATGAATTAAGATCGGGTTAAAGTTACCAACGGCGTAAAATATTGCTTCACTGTTCTTTTCTTTCAGGAATGAATGGATTACAGGTATCGGTTTCATAACGAAGATGTTACGTTCCAAATTAAGCGGTTCCTCTTCGTCTATTATCCTGAGAAGCAATACTTCATTTGAACCTAATGCTCCTTTGATTTAGATATTCTAAAGTTACCACCTTCAATTTAATGGCGTACCTTTTTGGTTTTTAATTCATTTTCAGAAGTAAAGAAATTTTTCGTTCCTTTTTCGTCATTTATTTTTAAGATTTAATAATATTTTATACTGTGTGTATTTATTATAATATATGAAGAGAAGCGGAAACCTTTTGGAAGAGAGTGAGGGACTTGGTGTGAAATGAAGACGTGCCTCCAATGAACAAAAGAGTTACTTGTAGAATCTATTGTAATCCCGTACTTATGCCGAAGTGTGGATAATGGATAAAAGATATTAGCAAAGCACAAACCTGTGAAATGAAATTCCTGAGAAGCAGTATTGGAAAAACAAGCATGGAAAAAATAATAAATGAGGAAGTTAAAGTGATTGTGCATGAGGAACCTTTAAAGGAGAGGTTAGATGTGATAAGGCTCAAATGGTTTGGACATATTAAAAGAATGGAAGAGGACATACGAAATAAAATGTATGAAACGAAATAGAATGAAACTGCATAAAATGCAAGATGCAGGGCAAAAGATCGAGAGGGAGGTCACTAGGTAGATGAATATACGGGTGGATAAAGGTGGAGGAGAGCAAAGTAACTGCACAGAATGATATCAAAGAGATGGCGGGAAGATACAAGGATTTGAAGAGGAAGGTCATGCCAGGCTGAAAACTGAACAGGATAATGATGACGATATTTGTTATAATATTATTAAAGTATGTTTGACTGAAAAGAACAATCCAAATCCGAGAGAAATCCAAGTTAAAATTTATCTGATTTTAAAATACATCTTCCTGAAAATTTTAGGTTGAAATTTTTCAATTACAGAAAGAAAGATTAAACTAAAAATGCTTTATCATTTCCATGAAACCTATGTAAGATGTGCACTTTATTATCGTTATACATCAAACACGTTTATTCTGCGAAGCATTCTCTAAAAAATAGGACGAATCCTCATTCCTTTATCATTTGTCTCCATTTTCCGTTAGAAAGAAACTGTTATTTGTTAATCAAAGTTAGAAACATATATCCTTTATCAGCACGGTAGTTGGACGGAAGGAATGACTTATAATTTTTCTGTATTTTTTGGGTTTGCAAATATATATTTGTACGAAAAGATATATGTAAATATATTTGGCTATAAAGATCAATGGTTATATTCATTTATAAATATGTATGTATGTATATATNGTGATTGCGTCCGAGGGATGCATGTTAAGTATAGAGAGGAAGCAATTGCGCTTCCCAGTATGGAAAAGGCGTGGTTGGTACACGGACGCGGAAACGAGAAAATCATAAACCGCCTTTTTCAGAAATTACGCATATCCACAACGCAAAAAAGAGGGCAGAGGTGAAAGAAAGAATATGTGTTCGCCCGAGATGAGGCTTTTTACGGAATGGAAAGCGGGGAAAAGTTCTAGATCTCAAGCCGCGGCGTGAATATGAATCGAGTTAATCTCACCCACACGGCTAATAGAGAATCATGCAAATACGTAAACGGTACATACATGGTTCTTTCAATATCATACCCTCGCATCGAATGTCTCCAATATAGCATAGAGGTCCTTGCCATCATTAATGTACCATAATGATTGTCTACTTCTAAATATTATGAAACAACGCAACGCTTCCAAATCTGCTTAGAAATAAAAACGCACAGGGTGAAAACACTCACAGAAGGTGGGGTAGGATTTGATTGTTATTCCCATAGGAGAGTAACTAAGAGTAAAAGAGGATGGTATTAACTAAAGCAATGGCTTCCAAAATAGAATTATTGGACAAATTTTAGTAACTTCATTAATTTTTGGCAGTAGTTGTCGAAATATATTCTCCACGGACTGGATTTCGAATTGCTCGAAGATCGGCAGTATAATAGACACTTTTATGTGACCCATGGATATAATACATTCAACAAGTCAAACATACTCGTACTTATCGAATATTTCTATTAGGTTTTAGATAAAGATATTTATATTCAATTATAGGAGACAGTTAGAAGGTATTGGTATAAATTAAGTGTGTAAAAATTAAACACTGAATAACTTTTGCATTTTCAGGGTTCGGATCTGGCCTACGGGACGTGGTAGTGGCACCACTACTAAGAAAGAACAACCAACTTTGGACATACATCGAGGGTCGGAATCGAATCCTTCGAATCGTTCGAAGTTCGAATCCTCTACTTTCAATAACCAATGAATAAAATGCTCAGAATAAATGAAGAGAAATATCGATGAGCATTCCATGGCTGATGACACAAACGTATCTAAAAATCTCAAATGTTTTCCCAAACGTGTGTCCATTCGCGACCGAAAAAAAAAGATGAGAGTGGTTAGCGGAGTATGCGGACATTTGAGATGAAAAGTGGGTCATTGTAGAAAGGTTTTCCAAAATACAGTGAATGGTTGAAAAGATGACTGGCGTACTCGGTGGCGTGACTCAAATTTAAGTATGCAATTTAACATTTGCCCGGCGGATATTTTAAGGTCCTCTGCAGAGAACTTTCCGGATTTTACCTTTTATGAATGATGATGCACGGAATTACCTCACGAACGCCATATCTCTTTCTGTAAAAGCACGATTCTCTATATCAGCATGTAATGTTTTGATGAAGTTATATTTATAATACTGTTATGATTCGATGTTATTGGCCATTTCTGACCGATTCTGAATTTAAATAAATATATGAAATAAATGATTATTGATGAGTATGCTGGCGGATAGCCAAGTGGGCAACGCGTTCGACTTCGGGGAAAGTGGTCCCGGGTTCGATTCCAAGTGGGGGAACACGTGCGAATTGACAAAAGCTGTCGAAGCACTTTTAACAACAATACTACTACTATTGATAAGTTGGCGTTATTTAAAAATATTTTTCATCTGACAATTTAGGTTTGAAGAACTTGCATATATGATGCTGGAATGAAGATAAGTATAAAAGAGGAAAACTAATAGGGAGACACTTAGAAAAATGGTACTTTTTCCACACAATTATATATTAAACAAACAATAAATACCACACGACATTTTCCACGATTTAGCGCCAGATATTTAAAACAGCTGGAAAAAGTACCATTTTTCTAAATATCTTCCTATTATGGATTTCGACAATACTTCGCCTGAATCTGTGACGTTTAGAGGATAACTAAGTTTTCTGATACGAAATAATTACTTCAGTAATAGTACCCGTAATATTTATTATTCACAAAGAAATTAATCCACGTAAAAGCTGTATTCCTATACATCTACATCTACATAAGTACCCTGCAAGCCGCCTTCCGGCGTGTGGCAGGGGGTGTAAACACCAAGAGTAGAATTACTTTTTTAATTTATTATTATCGCGTATCGTTCGCGGAAAAAAAGAATCTCTAAAACGACTTGTCCTCGCGTCTATTTCTCTTATTTTGCGCTCACTGTCGGATCGGCCAAAGTAGCATGGGGGTCGCATAATATCAATTACGTCATCCGAAAATGTATTTCCTCTGAATTTATCTAACAATCGCAGCCTAGCTTCTAATCTCCTTTCTTTCAAGGATTCCCAACCTGCGTCTGTGAGCATTTGCGTTACACTTGCTTCTCTATCGTAGCACTTTTTAACAAAACGTATCGCCTTACGCTGCACTTTCTCGAGTTCGCGAGAGTTCGTTTCATCCGCTGGGTCCCATATACTCGCCGCATATTCCAGATGGGGCCTAACTAACGTGAAATAGCATCGCTCTCTAACTTTTTCATCGCATCTACCTACAATACGCTTTATAAAACCGAGCTTCTTAGTTGCTTTACCGCATATTTTTCGAATGTGTGTGCTCCAGTTTAAGTTATTGATTAGTGTGATTCCGAGATATTCTACTGAGTCGGCTATATTTAAATTGGAAAAGGTAAGGAAAAGGTAAGGAAAATGATTGGAAAAGGTAAGGAAAATGATTTTTTAAGCGCTGTTACGAAAAAAATATATAGGTAACTGATGCCAAGATACTTCTTAGTAAGAATGTAAGACTAAAACTTATATATAAAATGCTAAAAACTCAGTGATAGTAAATTTTAATGAACATGTAGAATTTATTTTATATGCAACAAGCTACATTGATTTACTACGGGAAACGAAGAGGAAATAAATCCCAGTACTTTAAATTAAAATGTGTTATTTCCGCGAATGATACGAGACAGTAATAGAGAAGGAAGATATGAAGAATGATCGGTGCAGACCATATCCTACAAGCTTGAATACGGCTGGTGAAATGAAGACGTGGATAAAGATGTGCTATTTATGGGACAAGGATCTAAAGAAACAATCTGGGTTCCGGATTTTGCCGAACTTTTGTCAGACTGAATCTTACCTATGTCTGGTGGTTGTAACCAATTGAACTGCCATGGCAAAACAAAGTATTTAAAAAAGTTTATATGACGATTTTAGCGGATTAAACTTATTTGAATTATGACTCCATGTTATACATGCCAGAGAAACTTTTACTCTACCAGAGAATACATTTACTGGCGAGGGAAACGCTGCATTTCAAGGAAGTCCGCGGAAAGTTTTGAATGATGGCGATGGTGTAGTTAAGTTGATGATGACTGAAGAAGAATAGAAGGAGAAAGGCAGAGCATGCAACAATTCGTGATTGCGTCCGAGGGATGCATGTTAAGTATAGAGAGGAAGCAATTGCGCTTCCCAGTATGGAAAAGGCGTGGTTGGTACACGGACGCGGAAACGAGAAAATCATAAACCGCCTTTTTCAGAAATTACGCATATCCACAACGCAAAAAAGAGGGCAGAGGTGAAAGAAAGAATATGTGTTCGCCCGAGATGAGGCTTTTTACGGAATGGAAAGCGGGGAAAAGTTCTAGATCTCAAACCGCGGCGTGAATATGAATCGAGTTAATCTCACCCACACGGCTAATAGAGAATCATGCAAATACGTAAACGGTACATACATGGTTCTTTCAATATCATACCCTCGCATCGAATGTCTCCAATATAGCATAGAGGTCCTTGCCATCATTAATGTACCATAATGATTGTCTACTTCTAAATATTATGAAACAACGCAACGCTTCCAAATCTGCTTGGTTCGTAGGAACTTCCAAATGTATTCTGGTTTCATTCAAGAAAATTAAATGCTATCAACAGTGGAATAAAATGTTTTAGTGTTTTCATTACCTACTTACATTAAGATCCTTCTGATATCTTGATAAAAAAATGTTTTCATTTGTCTCCTGTTACAGGAGAGAAGAAATATATGTTTCGTCTACTTTTCTTGGCCATAATTATAAGAAAGGTGCTTAATGATGATGAACAGATATGAAAAATAGCGACATGACTGGAACTCGAACCCATGTCTCCCACTTTTCGAGCAGGTATTCTAACCACTAACTATTCCGCTAAACTAAATTGCCGCGTCTATCCAACACTGTTAAGAGAATGTCTAAAAGTGCACATCTCTATATGCAAAGTTAAACATGTTTTCCTTTCTCCTGCGTAGTGATATTGAGTGATGGAATCCACTACAGTGGTTCCTTATGGAATGCTATAGAAATTGTTATTCATAGGGTAGTTGAACTGAATTTATGAGAACGTTTCCACTGATAGCATTCTGAATCACTGGGAAAAGTAAGGCAAACTACCTTTCTTCCCATATTGTCTAGTAAACCTCATTCTCGCTTCGTGGCGTTTCATAGTTGAGATTCAACAGGGCGTTCACACTAAATACTTTGCATACTAACATAACTGGATAATGTCTCGATATAGAAAACAGATGCATGAACTGAGCAAGTTTTGAGGAACATATAGCCATCACATTTTACGCGACAGTTAAGATTACAATATCGGATCCATATCCCCATGTCCATCTACATTTACAAATATTTTTGCTTTAATACACCACCCTTATTCCACCCGTTCATAAACAATACTCGCTCAATGCCTTCTTTGTCGTAATTCATCTTCAATACCACCTAATTTCACCTCATTTCCGGCAACGTTTATAAATGTATTCTTCCTTCAGAGTCAACTTACGGACATTTTTTACGGAACTATTCGCTCATCCATTCATTACCCAGTTCATGTAACTTACAAAGCCTCTCTATACTTCATAAGGGCTACATCCTGAAAAGAACGCTATAAAAACTTCTAAAACAACTGGAAGAAAAACGCATATAAACTGTAATATGACAGAGGTAAGCTATATTTAAATACGGTCAGTTTCGGTTCATTTTCGAAATATAATCAACCTGATTCGTACCGCTCGCTTCACTCCGAAAAATATTTTGTTTAAACATGACCGTGATGTTTTTTATTTAGTTTTCATTCATTTTTTATGCTAGTGAACAATCAACGTTCCTAGCAATACTGTAACAAACGGAGGATGTAAATAACAATATCAGATCAATAAACTTACACAACGTAATGTTAGTGCCGCTTAAAATGCATAAAATATTTGAACAATTTTTCAGAACACATCATTCTCTGTCTCACCCTATAAGTATTCTTTAAAGTAAGCCTCGTCATCATATATCATAGATCATAGATTTATATGACATTTACCTCATCCAATAATACGAAGTGAGAGCGACTCGTGTAAAGAAACTGTTGGTTGAATCCAGTGAACAAGTTATACAAAGGACATAAATCTGTCGATATGAGATATGGGCTAAAGATTCTATGGATCGATATTCTAAAGTTCTACAAGCAGAAGAATCGTTTGGTTCAAGGAATAACACACATTTTACCGTCAGTCAAACCCTATTCTTTTCTACAAATATATTGATCAACTTGTTACTCAACATTCCAAATTCAAGACACACCCTGCTCGGAAGCTTAAAACAGTTTTAAAGTGTAATCAAGTTGTCACGCCTATTATTCTAGACAAGGAAGAAAATTCTGCCTCACGAGCGGTTATGTCATCAGATGTAAAAATCATGATATTTGATTTGTAACGCTAGTCCTTGATTCCGCCTCAGGCTGTGATGAAAATCACTCTAGAATTAGGAGCTCCCAAAACGTACATTGCAATTCTATCACGAATTCAGGCGAGAATTCGGATTAGATTCGGATTGAAGAGGGTTGATCAGTAAATGCCATACTATCCAGAAAACCGTCTTTACACTTTTTAAAAACCAAAATTGCACACGTATATATAAGGTAAGTACCTGTCAGTTGCCTTAACTTCATATTATATAATATTTCATTGTGCCATATTTTTAGTTTTCGAGTGAACATAACTCAAGAATAAAATCGACAGTAACAGCTGGTAAGAAAAGGAGTAAATTATCTTTCATTAAGCATACGTGACATTAAGGTCACGTAATGAAGAATGAACTGATATTGACTACTCTTGTTCATTTGTATCAATTCAAATTTAGCTGTTCGCAAGTCCGTAAATTGAATAAACTCAGCTCGGACATTGATTTGCATCTTGTTTCCATAACAATATCAGAGACTACATGTATTCTCTGTTAAATGTTAAAGTGAAAATCTGAGATTTTGTAACTCCATATCAAATAGTAACACATATATGTTGGTTCTATAATGTTCTAATCCTACAAAATACCTATCTTAAGAATAAGAATATTCTAAATAAATATCGCAAGGATTCTATCAGAATGCAAATAAACCCAATCCACTCACTATAAATTACAAAAGGTACTGTCTTCCAGTTTTTGCGTTGATCGACCAGAAAGCAAAGTAATGAATGTTCATAAACCCAAGATTTTTGTGTCCGAATGAGGACATTAAACTGATAACACACCCATAGACCTATTTAGATCCCTATAAACTATATCTCTCCTCATTCTTCCTAAGATCATTCATCACCAGAAACCTCTCCCTACCGATTGCACTCCTGCCCTAAAACTTTCTCCCGATCACATCTCTAACCGAACGTAAGCTATCCGAGTACCCGGCATTCCTCTGTAACTCCCGTGTCTCTACTCCACACAAAACCACTTGTTTCAATTCATTCGCCATTACTTTGTGTTTTCCCTACAGCTAATTCTTTCCACGTAAATAATATCTCCTTTTGATGACAGATCTTTCTTTGTTTTCTTAGATCTACCGGTTATGAAAGAATTCATTCTATAGCATAAAATTTCTCTAAGTATTACAAGAATATTTCTTATGCAGGAATATGAAATTTCAGGGAAATAATATAATAGTAACAGCGACTTCTTGGATATTACTCATTATTGTCTTTGAGAAGGAGAAAACTATTATTATGTTTGTCTAAGAATTTATCTGGCAACCTATCCTCGTTCCTATTACAACTTGCGATACGTAATACGTTCAACATCATTCGTTTTGGCTAATGTTTAATATGAGCATTTATTACTTAGAAACGGCGTATATTGTACTTGAAATAAATTAAACATATAATTAAACCAAGTATTGAATGTTGTTCCAATAAAAAAACACTACCTTGCTCCACCATCAGAAAATAAGTATACATATAGTAAAACTAAACTATCTCATCGCATTTTTTCACAATATCTTTATCAACCATTATCACCCTTTGATTTGAGAATGTTATGGGGGTAAATAATTCATTCTTATTGTAATTTGTCTAAAGTTCTTAAGTTTTCTTTCAGACTTCTCTCCTTCATTAACTGTTTGTTTATAGAAGGAGATGTCATCACCATGGACATGGTGATGGACCACCACTCATGGACTCATATCCCTCCATAAGTATTACAGTAATATAATAATGTTTTCTGTAATTTAATCATTGGTGGATACATCGCCCCCTCTTCATAACATTATATTACTAATAATTTGCTTAGGATACGACGAGAAATATAATCAGATTCTAAAGTTTTTCTTAATTTTCAACACATCTATTGCACTTATCACATCAAAATGACATTTTAAAAGAGGAGATGAGTTTATAAGGGAATTGTTTTAAATCCCCTCCTTGATAAGTTTCTAGATTCTCCCTTGTGTTTAACTTCTGTGGATTTCCGACAGAATAACCCATAAATATCCGCACGGTGAACGGTTTCATTGCACCACTTTTTCGTATTCTTAGCGTAAAAATTTATCGCATCTAATCCATAAATACTTTACGCCAGACTTTCCTCTCGAGAACTTAATCTTTGGAAGAAAAACCAACGAAGCATCTGCTCCAGCGCCTCCGTTTGAAGGAAAACCCGGAGTCACGATACATGCCAGGTATTCCATTCGCATAACTGGAGCAGTCTTTTCAATTTCTTTCGAGCTAGCGGTTCCTTTCGCTAAGAGAGGAAGTCGCCGGCGGCAGATGAGGAAGTGAACGGAGGCGGCGGTGGGTGGGGCCCGAGCACAAAGACGGCGATTATCGCCAGCGGATTTAACACGTGCAGTAGAAAGGAGAATCCGTGCCTTCTAAGGAGATGTCTGCACACTCAAGAGGCACTATACACCTAATAAAACTAAGAACGACCAAATCGTCTGAATATTTATTTAGAAAGGAGAATCTACCAGAGAAACTATGCGAGAATTTACGAAGCTTCTCATTCCAGCAGCAGTCCGTGCTCCTCTTTGCGGGAACAAGGACGAAAAAATCAGATATTCATTCTTTGTAAATAATTAATATACACCCTGAGGAATTTCTTTAATCTTAAATTTGCCCTACAGAAGATAGTTTATAAAAAGCATAGAAGAAAATTACCTAATTAGAGTAATTTCATAGATTAATGATGCATTTTTCTAAAAGCGATGACTAATTCAACCTGAAGTACGTCATGCTAAATTTTAGCCGATAATTTTTGGGAGAAAGAGATCTCGGTGAGAGCTGTAAAATCATTGTAATAATCGTTTCGGATATAGATACACAAACAATAGGTATTCTATACAATCACCGATGTCTACAGATGAATTTTATGAAATATCATCGATCCAAATGACAACATAGTTACCTAAAAGTTCCAATATTAGAGGTTTAAGTTAGCAGTTTACCAAAACGGATTTGTCTTGGATACGTAATAGATTACCGTAAAAAGTAATGAGGCATATAAATAGAAACTGTAGTAGAGAGGTTTATCAATTGCAGCAGTAATAACTAGATAAAACTACTAGAGTGTCTGAAGAATAGCAACCAACCACACATTATGATGACCATCGGAAAGATAGTATTGACTAGAAGAAACAGATCAGCTCAGAGACTTCAACGGTGGGATAAGAAGATACCGTAACTGTTCCTAATCAAGAGAATGAAGATGATAAAAAAGGAATATGCTCCGGGTTACGAAGTCCCTCTACGACGTTAATATTGATATTGCGTTGTTGTGTCGGTAATACGAGCGAAAGAAGAGGCGAGAGAAAAAAATCGAGCGATGAAGAATAGGAGGAGGGTAACTGGATGAAGGTTGTGCGGTAGAATAAAAAACGGGAGTGCTATCAGGGCGTCGTCTGACCTACATAAGAGTGCCACTCCTCTGACGCCTCCACCCGCCGCCTATCCACACCTCTTCATCGCCGGCCATCGGACAAAACAAAGGTAAGGCGGTAAGAGTTACGCAGTCACCGTTCTCTCTTTGGTGATAACTTTCTTCGGACCTCTTTCCTTTCTCGCCGCTTCCCTTCAGCACTCCGAAGATAGCAATCCAACCGCTCGCTAATACCTTGTCGGATAGTCTGAATAACTGAATCGGCCAATTATACGGATATTTCTTCACTCGATTACAAATTAGGGGAAACCAGTATGCAAACAGGTCATCATCAATGGTATTTCCAGATTAATTCTCATCTCGCTGAGACAATTTAATGCGGATCGCTGAGAATTTGCTATTTCCTATTATCTAATTTGCTGTAAGAATTTGCTATTATCTAATATTAAGAATTCTCTATTATCTGATATAATAATTCGCTTTAATACGATTCTAAAATTCATTTCGGGCATCGCTATATTCCTATTTGAATATTTATTTGCTATTATAAAATTGTGCAGCAATATATTGCCTTCAATAAACTCAGTCGATCATAGAGGGGTGTTATTAGATAAAATAGGACATTTTTCTCTTTTTTTCATTCAGAACATAAAAATAAATTTTAAACTCTTAGCTGTAAATATTTAGTAGTTTTAAATACTGTAAATATATTGGAACTTTAAACATATCTACTGAAGTGAAGTAGTTTAGTGTAGAGGAATAAAGTGAACTCCTTATTTACGTCCAGTAAATGCAACTATATTATCTCTTTACGAAGGAACACGTACGAGAGAACATTTCTTTCTGCCACATTTAAGAATCTTTCTTTATTCGTGGAGTAATGTTTTCCACTGGAATACCCAACCAGCATAAATCTAAGGGCAATTCTTTGAATAAAAAAGAGATGTAAAGCTTTACGAAACGTTTACACGTTTTTTACCAAGTTCTTATCATATGGAAGCCCTCACTTATGAGTATAATTTGCATCTCGACTACTTCTGTACTCCCCAAACAGATTTCCCCAGAAAGTTACGCGCCAAGCCATCTCAACTTCTCTCAAAAATGTTATTTTTATCATTATGTAATTTCAAACCAGCTTAAAGATTCGCCCTCTGAAGGTGGCATACTTGTGAAGAAGCTCCGCTTGAATTTCATAACTTTATTTTCCCGACACCCTCACGACTCCGCGTGTGATGTAAACTCGTGCATAAAGTTAACGAAAACAAGAAATATCCAGATGGACCGAAGAAGTTTCTCGAAAACGCATTCCTCCCGAAAAATCGGCACATTTGCCATGGAACCGGTTCTAATGTTTCCGAACCAAATCCTCCTTTAATCTTTCCACATAATTGCCGAATGTAAGTCGAGAAGATGATGATAATTCGTCCCCTCCGTCCCCATCTCATAACCTTTCTCTTTACATCGATTAAAATCTCTCATTTTCAAATTCTGCAGCTAGCTTTCACACTCAGGCGCCTTTCTGAATACTCCCTCCCGTTCACCCGACTGACAGCCACCCTACGCCTCCGTAATCTCCCCTTCTCCCAATCCTTTCCCTTGGCCGATCTCCACCCATCCCACATGGGCTAACCACTTCCCTGTGATCCTCCGACTCCTCTCTCCCACACACTCACTCCACGTCGTCGCACTCTCTCGCATGTACAGATAAAAAGAATAGCGAAAAAACTAAATAATACCGGTCCAGTTAGGTCAGCGCCACCACCCCACGGACTCCTTGCTCGCTCCCGCTCTTCCCCTCTCTCCCCCTCTCTCTCGCATTCCTGTTTTCCTATCTCTCACTTTTACTCTCTTTCTCCACTGCCCGAGGATGAGTGAAAGATCTTATTATGGCGTGCAGCTAAACCTTCGATAGCCCAATGAAATGTAGGTCCGACAGTTTTAGATGATCACCTTCTTAAGAACTAAACATCGGGTTTCATAGAGTCTCGTGGACTCAACTAAACGGCACATAAAATTGTGTCCTACCAATGTAGGATTAAAAGTATTGAATAATTGGACTTTTTAGAGTTAAACATAAAAGATGAGGTAAATTGCATCCCCAAATTTTCCATTTTGTTAAATTAAATTTTCGGCTAATTTATTTCTAATACTTACCAGTGAAAATGAGTTTCTGAAAATAACATAGTACTCAACTTTTGGCATTTTAAAGGTAATTATTTAAAAATGGTTTACATCGAAGTAAATAAAATTTGGAGGAATTTAAATATAGTGAAATAAAATAAGTAGGTAAATAATTATTGGCTCAGAATTAGTAAAATATAATACGAACATTATTATCTAGAAATGAAGAATAATATTCTACCAAAATTACAATACTCAATATGAATTTTGATTCCACCATCTGAAAAGTCATTGGTCTTAGTCTTCCTAAAAGATCAATAAAAAGTTACGGCAGACAAGTGTATAATTAAATTCAACGCCTAAGGTTTTGACGAATGAATCTACAACCTAAAAATAAAGGGGGGTTTACAAACGTTGATTTACTATAAATAATAGGCGAATTGTACTACAAAATAACTTTCCAAGGAATTTTAAGCAGATTCATATTTGCTACTAAAATAATTTATCACATAAACACCAGAACAACTAAATTGTTTATAATTATCTTTCTTAGTTTTTTAAAATTTAAGACAAAGTTTCTAATAAATCATATAATTACGTATACAAATATCAAATGAATAAAACTATTTCCAAGATAAAACTTTCATCCCAAATATACGGCAAAAGTGCTGAAGGTGAAGTGATATTAAGTCATCTGATAGTTTACGCTACAATAAACATTCTATAAATTGCGGTTCGCTGTGTAAAACGCTTCCGAAACCAGCGAAACAAGGCGGAGGAATTTCGGCCATTGCATCTTAACGGACGACTGACTCGAGACAGCTACACCTGAGGCGCGCTCGTAAAAATGCAAATGAGGGGAGGGCATCCTCTTCATTTTTATAAACGCACGGGGACTTTCTTTCTCTCGTAATACTGCCCACTATTCTGTAATCAGGGTGTTGCATTTAATGGGGTCCAGGTAGAAAGGGTCCTCGAGGAATAATCTGCATAAGAGGTGTCCATGGCAGTTCCGGCACCGAGAGGAAGGCAGCGAGGGGTTGTGGCGAGTGGGGGTTGCAGAGAGAGTGTGCCGTGGGGGCGGGGGGCGGGAGGGGAAGTGGATCGGGAGTATAAAAGCTTTCTGGGGCTCCCGAACCAGAGGATTCTCAATAGTGCGGAGAGATTGGACGGGCGTTGAAGTCACCGCGGGAAGACCCAAAGGCTGGAGTGAAAAGGAATCGGGAATACAAACATTTTCGAAAAAATAAACTGTTGTGCGCCAAAGGGAAAGGTTTCTGTGATGGACACGGAAGTGTATAGGTAGTGAAACTGTTTTGGGATCGAAGTTTTTCGGCGAGAAAACCTGTGAAGGGACTTCTTTTTGCGGTGTTACGCGCCACTCGGATAGAGATCACATTGATCGACTAATTTCCACGACGAGGTGTTTGGGCGGCGGTGCCCGTTAGAATGGCCAACCTCAAGGTAAGGAAGAACCGGCTTCGTAGCGACTAAGAGACCTTGCGCACAACTGGACCATCCGTGGACGTTAAAAGGAAATGCCGTTGGCTAAACCGGGTCGTATGGAAGCCGCCGCCAGGAAGAAGCGGACGCTTTCAAGGAGACTCGGGAAATTATAAATGACAGAAAATATGAATGCGAATACTTGAATGAATTCGAAAACTAACTCGGTGTATCTATGTTGATTTGAATGACATAGACAGACTAGTACATCGAGGACAGTGAATTTCAATTGAGTAGAGAACTCTGAACAGATCCGTTTCCTTGAAAAAATAAGTAAATCCATGAATATCTCACTCCGAAAATATTTTCACTGAGCACTATGCTGTAAAAGTAATTCTAAAATCATTAACTATCGTGATGAAAAATCATAAAACATAAATCTATCACCTCTCACTGATAAACAATCGGCTCCTTTGGAATAAATATACGCACGAAAGTTACCTCTGAATGTTTTTTGTAAACGTTATACACTAAAATCTCCTCAAAACAGCTCAAGTTAGCTGAAAGTAATTTTCCAGCGGTGACCTTTCATGGAATTTAGAATCATCAATAGCCGAAAAGCGAAAGTTCACTCGAGTTCTGCTCAATGAAGCGAAGAAAACGCCATGATTTTGCACCTTGAAATCTAGAAACTCCGGAGTAGAATTAAACTAATGAAAACGATGATCTCCTTCCCTATACATTATCTAAAGATGCCTATCTAATACAGTGATCATTATCTAGCACCTAATATTTGTGAAACATTCTCCAACATTTAAATCACAATTAAAAAGCTGAGTAGTTAACAGAGAAAGTGAATACGTAATCGTATCCAGTACGCATTTAATGTTGTTTTAATTTTGCTGAAAATAAATGTGATGCCATTAAATTAGAGCCCTTTTTCTCAATCACTAACGTATTGACCAGAGAATAATATGTAAAATATAGCTGGGAAGTTCTATATCCTCATTTGAATTAAAACTCATATGAAACTAATTTCTTATAAATGAAAAAGTATATCCTCAGTACTATTAATTGTCCCGGAAATCACCGCCTGTCCTGATAAATCGCTTAAACGATTCCATGAGTTTTACCGCTGAACCGGTAACATGTTTCACGTTTCATTGTGTACATGTGTAATTCCAGATAACATAAAGTAACAATGCAATTGCTTTCCTCGCCGCAGGCAACCTTACTCTTCGCCTTGGTTGCTACGTGTCTCGCTGTGAAGCCGCCAGGGTATGTGGAGAAGCCTGCCGTATATGATGAGGTGAGCTAATAAGATATTTATGTAACATATTTCTAAATTTGTCATATAAGAAGGTTAAAATTAATGTAAAATGTAAAAGTAACTCAAATATTAGTAATCAGTCTTTCTCAAAGGTATTTAAAAAATTTTCTCGAGATTTACAACCCCCAAGAAAAATTTTCCTCGCACCATAACTTAGCGAACCTTTTTCTCGTGGAAATATTAGAACTTTTTAAAAGGAATGTTTTGTAAATACATCTGTCATGGACCGAATCACGTAATAAAATTTTAAATTTATGTAACTGAAACTGATATCATGAAAATTAAACCAAAACCATGAAAATAAGATGCTCAATTTTAGTTTCTACGACTGTTCATTGGTATTTGATGTGCCTTATTCGTAGACTGTTTTCGCACCCTTTAATGGGTGTTGATCGATTAACTTACTTATATTTGTAGTGTACCAAACTTGGTTTAATGATGAAGCCTCTAATTAAATTCACTGGAGCTATTATTGGTAGTACTGTTCAAAGTGCTTCGACAGTTGAGATCATTTCGAAAATATGGGCCCTCACTGGGAATTGACCCCGAGACAGCCTTGAGCAAAGGCGACCGCGCCACCCACTTGGTTAACCGGAAGCTCTCATTGAAGCTGATTTACCAGTTCTAACAAGAATTTCTTTACTCTCCACCCAATTCGAACGGGAATTCTCTCGAAGTAAATGCACGACCACGCGATTATTTGTGAAAGCGATCTGAAGTTCGATTATATTTATTCATGATTACTTTATTATTAATCGGGAGCAATTTAACTACTCCTAGCCAATATCCCAAGTGCAATTCAGGAAATTAAGTTTTCTTGTATTACATGTATGAAAATAGTTCAATCGATATCTGTGGCACTAATTTATCAATATTTCTTTGTTTTCATTGACTTTAATCGTAAAAGAATTCTTTCCGTTTCATTAAAACGAAAAGTAATAAAAGTAACTATATTTTACAGCATATTGCGGATAATTCAATTATAAGTTAACATGTAAATGCGATTTGAATGCGTGATTTTCTACGTAGGCTTTTCATAGAGACATATTAGATGCAGAGTCGGCCCGAGATTCAAGCGAGCCGGGTGATTGCCCAGGGCGCCGAGGTTTAGTGGGCGCATGACGTTGAGCGATAATCGAATGTTTGGTGAGTCGCGAATACCTTAATGGAAAATCGTCTCTTGAATGAACCAACTGTTTAGCTCACTCAACAATTTCATGAGTATATCTGTACAGATCAATACAGGAAGCTTTACTTAACAAGTGATATTGTGATATTTATGGTAAACGAAGGTATTCAATCAATCATGCTGATGCTTCGAGTTAGGAAGTTTTCTGGATAAATTCATCTAAAGTAAAACTGTTGTTTAAATCGTATATATTTATGATTCACCTAATA
>KZ308399.1:854086-867401 GCA_000376725.2 Ladona fulva
TATCGCAACTTAAGAATATTACGGTGCATTCGCTTTCTATATAACAATCCATTTTCTTCAATTCCAATGATAATAATTTAAAAGAATAACAGGAATGAAAAATAGCGACATGACTGGGAGTCGAACCCAAGTCTCTCACATCCCGGGCACATCCATTGAACTACCATACAGTTCAGTGGTTAGAATACCAGCTCCGAAAGTGAGAGACTTGGGTTCGACTACCAGTCATGTCGCTATTTTTCACACTTGTGTTTCCTTGGGATTTAGCTGCACGGCTCTTCCATGCTTTGTCATTTACCTTTCCCTAATCCTTGATAATAATTTAGTTATAATATTATGAGCAACAACAATGATATTAGCCTTATAATTGTTATGATTTATATCAGTTATGATGCCTGCCAAGTATACTATCTTGAAAAATAAGTTAGATATTTTAAGTAATTGATATGTCACAAGTTTTTATGTGAAAGGGGCGAATAAAACCCTGTCCCGGGGGTTCCCGCCCCGATTAGATAAATCTCTGAACTGCATTCATCAATTCATTATTTTATATCAATTGCAAATTTCCCTTGCGAATTCTTGAAAAAAGTATCATAGGGTCGAAGTCCACGTTTGGGTAAACCTAAAAAAAGCTATAGAGAAAGAAATTGTGGGATTGAAACCTGGAGCAAATTGGCAATCGCTTACTGAAAATAGTAAGAAGATATATAAATGTAAGAAGTTATTTGAAAATTAATCTTATCGTGAAGAAATACATATTCCAAGCTGTACGTAATACTGGACTACATAGTATTCGCTGAGGTCTCCGTCCAATTAATCGCCTGCCCACCACCAAAAATATCCCACAAACAAAAATAACCGCATACGAAAGTGTCCTCTTTATTACACTTGAACTCATTTTAACTCGATTTCGACCCATCATTCGAAGAGCTTCCGACGGAAGACAAAAGCAGGAAATTCGAGGTCGGTAGATTTCGTATAATAAGGGAGCTCTCTTGATATCACATTGTGTGGGAACAGATTCCCAACTAAGGAAGACCTGCTAAATGGGAAAGTTTGAGAACAAAACGTTGCTTGTAGCTGCAATAATGGCCTCCTGTTGACCCTGTTTCGGCAAATGGAGTGATGATGCTCCTTCAGGCAAAGCGGAGGTCGACATACTATCTTCCTCTCGCGCATCCCAGCAGGATCTTCGGGGAGGTGAATAATAGAAACCTAATATATCCGTGGGAACGTTCTAGATGTTGAGCATCGTGTATGTTGTTCTTATGGCCAAAATTCGCTATCTAAAAGTTCTAAAATAATGTACAAATGTGCGTACACATACGTTTATATTACTTATGCAAAACTTGTTATCTTTTACCTTTCGTACATCATATATTAGGAAAGTTATCATACACAGCGTAATAAATTCAATCCCGTAAGTTCATTCAAATAAAAATTTAAAATATATAGGTATAACAAAACAAAAATGTAAGTACGCTTACGAAACCGGTAGCGAGTTAAAGTCCCTGTGGAAAAGTACAAAGTTTCTTTTATTCTGCAATGTCTTTCCACAAAATCACGCATGCGGTTATCGATATAATTATCGATACGATAAAACATATTCTTTCTTGTACTATAGACGGGAATGGTGTTTCCTACATTTTGCACATTTGAACATGTTATTCTAGTTTGACCACATCGATTTTATAGAAAAATATAGATCGAAACGTGGATTGACGTTCATCTCAGTATGTCCCTAAGACAATAAACTCATCATTGACGTAGATTAATGCTCTCATCTGTATTTTTAAAGTAATTATGTGCCACCAAAAACAATAAGGATGGAATTCCGCTAGTAATTACAACGGGAGAATAAGTTTTGGCTGAATTTTCGGAGCTAAATATTTACTTGGAAGTTAATTAGGGAATTGAGTCCCTCGTATATTAGCGAAATTTTTCTTTTCATAATACCTCTATACAAATATTCTAAAAATTGTATCACAAGATGTTATATTTTACAAAAGCGGCTTATTATTTCTCATAGCGGAGGAGGACGTTTGAAAGAGGTCAAGGTGGATGTCTCACTACCCGCAATACACTCCTCCAGCCCACAACTGAAGACCTTTTATAAGACTTTCGAAATAGTTGAAATGCAGCAACGAAAGTCTTAACTCATCGTATAATGAATTAAAGGAGAAACTATAACAGCTGTGTGGATATGCTGTTGGTTGGAAAGTTATTTTCATGAAGATAATTTACTGTTACACAAGCCGATAACTGACTTGCAGAAATATTTTTTGTTTCATCACACAACGCTATCGCTGTTAAATTTTTCAATTTTCAAAATAGAAGTAAAATACAGTTCAATGGACCTTTTTGGTGTTCTGTTGTTGAGACGTCACGTTACTTGGAATCTCAAGTATTAATGTTTGCGGAAATATTTATTGGAGTTAGCTCTTGAATTGAGGCTAGTTAAATTCGTATACTGAACACTAGTAATGTCCTAAGTAACATTAGACACCTTTCCTCTGTTTCCCGACATCTACATCTGATTCAACTGATTTATAATTACGGTCAAGATCTACCATTTATATTCTATTCAAAATCCACGTATGCCAACCAGTCCTTTCCCTATTGAACATTTTTACAGTTGTCTTGCTTTATTTAGTCCCTAAGAAATATTCTCGAAACAAAGTAGGTAATAATGTTAACTCAACTAACTGTAGCTACAATAATTCCATACACTTCCATACTTGTGCATATAACATATGGAATGAAAGGAATCAAAACTCCACGGTAT
The DNA here is from genome assembly GCA_000376725.2 of Ladona fulva. NCBI lineage: Eukaryota > Metazoa > Arthropoda > Insecta > Odonata > Libellulidae > Ladona > Ladona fulva. The sequence goes on from KZ308399.1 coordinate 856,872, forward strand.
ATTTTAAGGCTGTTTTAATATGTTTGTGTAAATTTATCCCGAGATTTGGTCTTGAAATTACATTACGCCGCAGTTTAGACTCTTAAATCACCAATCAAACATCTATATCATCAACTTGAAATAGGTGGGCGTAGGCACTCTATGCTTTAATTTTCATAGTGTGATAAAACTAAAATAATGGGGGTAGAATTCGGGAATGAACATTTCCCTCTGACAAGTGAGCATCGGTAGAAGAGCAAAATTATCAAGTATGGACGTTCGTGTCGAATAAAAGGAGCACAGGAATAATATATTCATTTTTTGTTTATCACTTTCATATCCTGAATTTACTTATTAAGCAAAATTCCTAGAGCGAATGACTTTTTGACTGCTTATCACGCATTAAAGTAAACGGTAAATATTTCGCACTTTGGAATTTGCTTCATCGATACCTTCTGGAGTCAATTCTTGTCTAATTTCGTATGTTTTTGCATCCAAGTAATTTAAGATACCGCCAAAGAAACTTACAGAATTTCTTACTACACGGGTTGTAATAGTAACCTGTTGACGCCTAGCGTGATCATATGATCAAGTGAGATACGAAGTAGGAATCAATTTTATGAGTCGTCAAATTTCCTTTTTTCGATATTTCACTATCATAATGGTCTAAAATGTATAAACTTCAAAAGGATTTTTAATAACTCAGTGAGCCTTCAATATTGTGAATGTTTCCTTCCTTCAGCAAATGCTATACCTTATGAACGCTATGAATAATTATTTTATATTACGTCGATAAGGAAAATAAATTACGATAATAAGTTAACTTGTGTCATCTCTGTCGGTTAAACGACAGTCAGAAGATAATTTAGAACCAGCTTCTTCTACATCCACTTAACAACTGTTATCTTTCGATGGAGAAAGATAACGATTCGAGTATCGAATTCGTTATCCTTTCCATTGAGGTTACATTGATGTGAAATGGCGAGAGGGGAGTACCACACGCACGTTGTAGGCGCTCGTAATTTATCCCAATATGCACGCCTCAGATCGAATTCGAGCTAATCAGCCTTGGCATCAACTACAGCGAGCCGGTGGTTTGGCAGAAACCCGAGATTAAACTAATGAGCACTGACGCTATTCTCACGGATTCGATTCCTTCGCCCCTTTTCCAATTAAAAGTTTCCACTTCATTATATCGAATATATCCTTACAGTTGCCATTAAAAGTTGCTACTCTATTCTACTAAATAGCGATCCAATTACCGTCAACGGATTCCTCGGAATCTTTGCACTTTGAAAAGACTCTAATATATACAATTGCCACCGTAAATCTTCTGAGCATTCTAACTCGTAATCGCAGCAATCACGAAAGTTCTTTAATTTCGATAAATCGTGCGAATCTTCAAAAGAGAATACGTGCATTCTGAAAACAAAAACTTCACGAAGAATCCATAAATACTCAACAGTGAAGTTCCCATTTTGTTGACCTTTTCACAATAAGTGAATAATTTATATCACCTGAGGAGATTTTTGTAAAGCTGGTTTTTAATGCCCATTACCAATTCTTATGTTATATATAAGTATAACAACACCCCGATTCAGTCCTCTTCAACTAACGACGTATAAACCAAAGATGAATAGAAGTGAAATATCGGCATAACTGAAACTCGAACCCAGGTCTTTCTCTTTCCGGGGGTCATTATATCCACTAAACTATATCACAGTACAGTTATAGTACAATTAGTATAATAATTACAATTTGTGTAGTATTTTTTATCATAGTAGTTTTCGTAAAATAGGCATGATAGTTTAGAGGATAAAATACTTGCCCGGAAAGTGGGAGACCTGGTTTTAAGTCCTAGTCACATTTTTCACTTCTTAAGACCGTCGGGTTTTGAGCTACTCCATGCGTCAAGTTAGACACTTTTCAACCAATGTTTCTACACAAGGAGTCTTATTATGTATATACATAAAGCATATATTATAAAGTTAACGGAAATTCTCTCTGTGTTATCTGCATGCCGTAGATCTAATCAGTAACAAGCTAAAACGAGTCATCTATTCTTTTTAGGGAAAATAGTTATCGAAATGAGGAGATTCAAAATGTTTCCAGTTGGTCTTTAAAATGTGTACTACAGCAAAATATCGCCGCAATCTCAGTTTTTGAAAGGAACTGCATTGCATTTTCCGGTCATAAATGAAGAAAAAGGTTTCTTCCGAATGGTACACCTGATTATTTATTTATTTTATTTATTTATTTATTTATAAAACATTAACATACAGCAAGAAGCCAATTACAGTTGACGATTAAGCTAGCCTTCCATTTAAGAAAAACGAAACCTTCCCACTCCATCAAAAATTTAAACTAACTATTTAAACATCAAATTACAAATCAAATGCTTCGCTCGGATCATAATATTTTCGTAGAACCGGTACTCTTTTATGTTTATCGAAATAAGATGATCTTCCGTTAACTTAATGATAAACCAAAGAAAGAGTGACGATACTGCTAAGGAACCAAGTTTCAGGGAGATTTGTTGGTACGTTTTCGTACAATTTTCATTCTTTGAAAGAGGAAGGAATGTCTTGAATTTTAAAACGCCACATCACGTCCAACTATTAGGTCCCAAAATTTTAGCAGCTTCAGTATCTAGGTATGGAATTTTTAATTTTCGTTTGTTCGTCGATCATTTTGCTGACCAATTCCCAATCTACTACAATAGGCTCCTCTCGAACCAAAATACTTTAGTAGACATTGATACTGTTATAAAAGTGGTATTACCCAGATCCTTGAATTTCCCGCAATATCTGTGAATTGATGACGAATATTTCCCCGAATTGGTGACCGAAAAATTTCTCTCGGTGAAATTCTGGTCATTTAATACGTTTAGATCATTGCTTTAATGGTAAAATCCTTTAGTTACTATTAGTCTGGAAAAAGATATTTTTCATAATTAGTCAACAAATTACGAAAATTTAAACTGATTCCCATAGATCAATAAGAGTATAATCTCATGTTTTTGATTCATTAGGTATCACTATTATCCTCCTGTAGCATTAATATAGAAGGTAAAACTATTACTTTAAGCATAAAATTCCGCCGATCATCATTTAATAAAATTAATTCTCTTTTTTGTAGAGTCCGCCACGATATGCATTCGAATATGAGGTAAAAGATGCAGAAGGAGGTGCGCAAGGACATACTGAAGTTCGAAGAGGAGTTTACGCGGTAGGAGGATTCTACACGCGTTTACCAGGAGAGAACGGAGCCCAGAGAGTATCCTACTATGCTGACGACTGGGGATTCCACCCTGTGCTTGTGGCATACGGAGGACATGGATACAATACTAGAATAGCCTTTGGAGACAAAGCTGTAGCAACAGCAAACGCTGCTTCAGGGGCTACTGGTATTCCAGGAATCAATGCCATTGGAGTCAACATTCCTCATTCCATCAACCCTCTCCCGGATCTCACGCAGACAGGCGCCGCTGCGCTTGCAGCCGAAGCACCGCAGATTCCAGATGCAGCACAACTCGTCGCATCGGTCGGTCAACCCCCCGCTCCACCTCAACCTCCAAAACCAGCCATAGCCTTGACGCCGGCAGGAACAAGCATCTTCTCCCAAGCCCCTCAATACCCCAGGCCCGTGCAGCCTGTGATTCAACAACATATAAGACCGGCGGTTCCGTTGGTGCAATACCAGAGACCGCGTCTGCAACTTCCGGCGGTGCAGGTAGCTCCAGTGCGGCCTGTGGTTCCAGTTGCTCCGGTAATACCTACTAGCTATCCTAGAGTACAACAGATTGCACCTGTTTATTTGAGCGGCCCGGGAGCTTCTGGTCCATCATCTACGTCCTTCGTGAGCTCCGTGGCTCCGGTCAAAACTCAAACCGTCGTTGCGCAAGCAGCAGTGCCCGTAGTACCCATAGTCTCCACAACTCCGGCTCCAGCAACTATTTTAAGTCATGCTTTTCAAGGCGTACCAACAGGAAGTGCCTTCATACAAGGAATATCCGCGCCTGCAACTTCCTTCGTCTCCAGTGGTGCCCAAACAGTCAGCAAGGCACCAGTTGTAGCACCAACGTATCAGACTGTCGATACCTCCATAGGCAGCGGGGTGAACTCATTGAAAGAGTCTTCAGCCGCTGCCGCTGCCGCCGCGGCTTCTGCTCTGTCAGCAGCAGCTGCTTCCGGTGGGCTTAAAGAGGCCAGCATAGGTCAAGGCGTTTCCTACTCCCAACAAACAAGTAATGTTGGTCTAGGAGCCATCGTTAGCTCAGGATCTGTTCTAGGATCTGCAGGGCATGTTCAACAAGCGCAAGGTGGACAGCTGTTGGGCTTTGGAGGACAATATTCCCAAGGCGAAGAGGGAGGATATCACTACGAAAGACCTGTGGGAGGAGGATTAAGCTATCGGCCGATTATTTCTGGAGTAACCGATAAGGGAATTGGTGGGGTGGTCAGCCAAACGTTCCAATATTCTCCCTATGTTACCACTGGATATCAAAGCGGATATACCTACAGCCCTGGGTATCAAACATTATACACCGAGGGACCACAAATATCCTACCAGACAGGTACTACCGCGTCTTCGTTTTCTCAAACATCCACCACCTCACAAGGCTCTTCTATTTATAGTGGAGAAGGCGGAGGCTTCTTTATCACAAACAAAGATATAACTGTGCGTCCACAAGGAGGGACCTCCTTCCAGTCACATATAGATCATGGACAAACCTTAGCCTCTCTGCCGCCACCGACGGCGAGCCAAGCAATTGGATCAGGATTAGATACAATCGGATTCACGCAGCAAGAAACATACGTAACAACTCCGGCGCCACCAGTGACGGTGACAGAGAGCATAACCGTCACTCCTAGACCTACTCGTCCAATAGTCGTCGCGGAATTACCAAAAGCAACACCAACATTCTCTCCCGTGGTGGAGACTTCAACGCCCGCTCCTCTGCCTTCCTCCACGCTTTCCACGGTCATTTCATCATCCACCATTGCCTCTCCAGCTCCTTCAACAATCGAGGTTACCACTCCAACCCCTTTCACATCATCCACTCCACTAACTCCATTCTACTCCACTTTCCCTGCCAACGCTCCCTGTATTGTATGCCAATCCACCAGATCACAGGAAGTGACCCTTCTTACGGCTCCAGCAAGTGATACTACGTCTACAACTCTCGACAGCGAATTGCAACAAATATTCTTCCCCGATTCAACCCCTTCCATAGAGGTAGGCAGTAAAGAGGAAAACATCATTACAGAAACAGTAGAAGTCACTCCCACCCCATTCTCTCTGGAAGAGAGGGGGGGTCCTGTAACTACCAATCAGCCTACAGTCAGCGTTAAGGTACTAAATGATGACAGGGCAACTACATCTTCATTATTTGAGTCAGCGATTTCGGGAGAAGGATTCTCTGCACAGAGAGGAGGTGGAGGTCAATTCTTTTCCGGAGGAAACGCGCAGCTCTTCGGAGGAAGTGGAAGCGGACAAACTTTCGGCGGACAAGCCAATGAATTCGCCTCGTTTACCGGAGGTGGATCGCAATTTGTTTCCGGAGCCGGCGGAGGAAAATCTCAAATACTAAATGGTGGAGTCATTCAAGGTGGGCAGCTTTTCTCAGGTCAAAGTGGAAGCAGTGAATTCAACCGTATAGCTAGCGGAGGGTCGGAGTATTACAGTGAAGGAGGGTATAGCGGGGGTGGTGGGATTATTTCGGTGACTTCAACGCCCGCACCGCCCGTCAGTGTCTCCTTGGGAGTTACCCCATCACCCACTCCTTCCGTCCTTTACGTAGACCGACCCGTGGCTGTACCTATTCCATATGCAGTACCACAACTTGTCCCATACGCCGTCAAGGGCTCCTCGGCATCTTCCTACAAGGAAAGGCATGGTCAACGGATCTCATCTTCATCTTCTGGTTCATCCTCCGAAACCTACGAGTCGTCTACACCTTCCGTCATCAGCGTCACGCAGATAACCAAGATAAGGACGTCTGGGAGGAAGAACGCAGACAGGGGCTTCGTGAAACAAGTGGTAGAGGAATCAGCAGCTTCCGAAGAGGAGGAAGAGGAAGAAGAGTTCATCGTTAGGGGGGGTTCCGTCAAGCTGGCTTCAGGTAGATTCGGCTCTCAGGGGTCATATTCGAGGGGTCGTCTTCCTCCTCCACCTTTCAGATCCTCCAGCCTCAAGAGCGAGGGGAATTACGGGGAGAGAATTCGAGTTGATAGGCCAAGGAAGTTATGCATAGAATATGGAGGCTTTAAGCCTCCTCTGGTCCCATCGGACCCAGACTATAATCAGTCTATTAACCTAAGATAAATTTCGAGAGTTACCTTTAAATATTAGTCATTTCAGATACCATTAAGTCTCAAAGCAGCCCATACAGTTGCACTACATTCAGTTGAGACCAAAACATTAAATGTAAGTTTCGCAGTAAAATTGCAATGTAAGAAAATTGAACAGCGTGATTTTGCTAGCAATAATTCTTTTAGATTAATGTTACCTGAAAGCCAAAAAGTATGTTCGCTCCAACCTATAAACTGTTGAGCAACATTTTGATAGACTTTTAATGGCTACGTGTCCCAACGTAGCACAAACTTCTGAGGCGGGGATTGATACGTAAAAATAATGTTTATTTCAAAAGAAAGCAATTCCCAAAAATTAAATGTATATTTTTTATTTTCCATTTGTAAATTTCTAAAAATGTACGTATTTCTAGACCTATACAAAGCCTAGTTAGTTGACAAACAATCATTTCTCGCAATATATGATTTTTTATAGAAACTTTGGGACAAAATTATCATTCTTTGAGTACTTCCGGCTTAGATAAAAAAACATTCTATCAGTTTAACCTGCAAATATGCGAACAAAATCAATAATTTTTTACAAATACGGCACAACCAATCCATTTATTCATTCCAAGAATGCCAGTCGCTGAAATTGTAAAATAAAATTATAGTTATCGCCACGGATGTTTCTCGCAAACTTCATCGTTAGATCGGATGAAATCTTCCGAATCATTATCGCATCGGATTCTGATATTTCCGTTGAGACTACGGCTTACACTGGGCCGATCGTATTTAGATGTTTCTTGGAAAGTATAAACGGGATTATCTCAAAAGTTAAACTCTCTTCATCACTATACCCAAGTTATGTAAATAATGTTCATATTTCAAAGGCGATCGTGTAGAGCGAACGGCAACCGATAGAAACTCCAGCTCGTGATCTCCGCGCTTCGTCCTACTTTCCCCACGAAAAACACTGAAGTCGTTTGACCCCCTCATCCTCTTCCGTCTCCTTCACTCTCTCTATCGCACTAATAACCTGTTCACTTTCCATTTCAGCGTTCTCCCTTTCTTCCGCTTGCTATCCTTTGCTTCCCTTTTTTTCTTCTTTTGCAGATGTCGATCTGAGTCATTTTTTCTCCCGATGTCCTGTCGCTCTCCCACTTTCCTCTCGTATTTTTACCACTTTCTCCATCGCGTTATCCGGCTTAATCCTTTCCTCCGCACAACCTTTCCTCATTTTTATTTCCTTTATGCAAAAACGCTTCGTTTCCCCATGATTCATACAACTGCGCCTCGACGTTTCTTCGCCGAATTAGTGCAAAACTTTGGCATTATGTACAATGAAATAATTAAACACTAAAACAGGAAAAAACTTTAACATAGCGCAAAAAACAGCAAGAAAGTGTACAGATGACAATTAAGAATAAGAATAGACACACGAAAGTGATATTGCGCCCTATAAAATTCAATTGTTCAGCAATGGATCAGATCTACGTATCAGAACATGCACACGGTTGCACTACGTATCAGAACACGCTTTCCCACACTGAATATTGCCTTCTATTTTTAAAATGAATCGAATGAATTAGAAAATATGTAAAAAATCAAGAAAGAAACGACTAGCACCACCAAACATTTATACTTGTAGGAAATACACGCAGGTGGCCGAGGGGACTATTTTTAAACACATCTCCGCAATAATTGAGAGAATAAAAGCAAAAATATGCGCAGACTGGTATAACGGTCGTGCAAAAATTCACCGCAGTTACCATTAAAAAGGGGTCTGTCCTTGAATCAGTTTTTCTCCCTTTCTGTCCCAAAACCGTACCTCAAGGACGTCCAGTACATTTCGCGTGGACGCTTCAAGAAAGCAAAGAAGGACTGTATCCGAGCAAGGCTCCAAACATGTTTTAAAATGTTGGGTTTGGGGAGTCAAGGAATCGTACTCAACGACCCCGCAAGATGTGCCCAATTTTTTCCTTACATCATCAACGACGTCTTTAGAGGGGAATGTTGCAAGTGGTGCGATGCCGCTCTGAGAGTAGCATCGGGGATTTAGAGAAAGCACACGTGGGTTGAGATCGGTTGTCAAAAGGGCAGCGAATAGTACCGCTCTCCTTTCTCCAAAGCCATGAAAACGAAAAGTTACGGATGAGCGCGAATTCCTATGTCATCATCATGCCCTGGAAAAACACCATCATCATCGTCATCTTCGTTTCTCCATACCAGAAACATCGCGGTGATGGCAATTTTGTATAAAATATGTATTTTTGTAATATTAAAAAAATTGTGCAACATAAAAAAGTCGATATAAAAGGATATTTTTTATTTCTCTCATACGTTGCTTCATTAAAACCCATTCCTTCATTAGCGGCGAAAGCGTCTTATGATTTGGATGCCGAATTTTGAAAGGTCACGAGGAATAGAATTTCCGTGATTGTCCGTCCGATTTCACTTTGCAGTAACTCATCGCGAAAACAAAGTGTTCTCTTCCTCATGGGGGCGGATTCTTAAAACATGTCAGTAAAAGTCGGAGCGCGTGCATTGACGAATGAGTGTCAGACTCCCGGAAATTGTTAACAGTAAAACTAAACGAAAGCGAGAAACTTTCCACAGTCATCATTTCTTTAACCTTTCGAGAAAATAGATTTGAACAACTATAGTAGTACAAGTACTTTTGAAACTGCTTCGACAACTGAGGCAATTTCCCGCATATGGGTGCCCGTCGAGAATCGAACCCGGGACCGCTCTCACCAAGGCCGAACGCGCTACTCGCTTAATTATGTGGAACAACTATCACCGATATGTTTTATTAATGTTTCGGTTATTAGTAATGTTAAAAGTACTTCGACAGCTGAGGTCACTTCTCACAAATGGGTCCCCACCGAGAATAGAACCTGGGACCAACAATTTTCACCAAAGGCGAACGCGCTACCTACTTGGCTATCCGGGGCTCAACAACTATCACGGATATGTTTAGATAATCACTCAATTATTAACAATGTTAAAAATGCTAAGGCTTAGGTCACTTCGCACATATGGGCTAACTTCCGTCAGTTTAAGTCAGTTTTTGTAATCAAGGAGGGAGAGGGAGTGAGGCAATTCGACTTCTACCGTATCGAATAATATTCGTAAACCAACAACTAAAACTTCGACTTCTGTAGCAAGCATTGAACAAGGAAATAAAAATATTATGGTGAAGTGGAGGTCGAATTTTCTGTCAGCCATCCCAAGTAACATCTCGAGGTCAGCCGTTCAGGGTTTTACTATTCAGGTCCACAATGATTTACATTATGTAAATTGCAAGTCATAGTGGAAAGGTCGGAGAAAAAGAGAGAGAGAGAAGAATTTAACCTGTAAAAGATGAGCAATTAAAACTAAATATAAAATTTTATATCATATAGAGTAACTTTCTTTTTTGTTAGCACACATCATGGAAACCTTCCACAAAGTTGAGGCCAAATTGGCGGTTTCCAAATCCAATAACGCTACATCACACCGCTAATAGCTTTTTTTCGCTCAACCATTGCAGAATGATATTCCATTACTGTCCATGTCATTTCCACCGCCACCTATTTACCGCGAGAATATTTCCGCGACATTTTGGAAGGTTCAACGCCCGCGACACTGAGGCGATCCCAAAGTATTTTTGCGTCCATCTCTATTTTTAACTTCTTTCGAAACGCGGGAGTCTTTCGGAATCGCTTTCTTCCCGTGGAAATCCCGGCAAAAATGGCCTTCTTCAGTTCCCTGTTCCTGACGGCGTGCGTGTGACCCGCATTCGTGTTAAGCAATCGCAGTTCGACCACAGTCCGGTCATCGAATGACGTTTTGAGTGGTGCAATTACCCTTCGGCCGAATGAAAATAAAATCGAATCGTTTGCCGCACCGCGAGTGCACGGAAGGTCGGTGTAATTATGGCCGTCGTTGAGCGGTATTTCTTTCGGTTACGTCACCGGCGCACGGGCATATCAAAAATCAAGTCCAACTGCTTTCTAAAAGGGACTTTCCAACGGATCGGGTGTACATTTAACCTGTTAAAAAATTAATGCACCGTAATGAAATATTCGTGCGCGAGTGCATTAATGATGTAGTGTGAATCCCCCGGTCTTGACTGACCGTGTTTTGGTCGGCGTGAGGCTTTGATTTCGTGAATCGATTTCCACCGAATTTCGTGAAATCGCAACCTTGATGGGCAAACTCTAAAATAATTCGCCATACCCTTGCACAATTACTTTACTCACATCCAAAAACT
>KZ308399.1:870540-888762 GCA_000376725.2 Ladona fulva
TAACAAGTGTGAAAAATAGCGACACGACTGGGACTCGAACCCAGGTCTCCCACTTTCCGGGCAGGTATTCTAACCACTGAACTACCGTGCCGCGTCTCTCTCACACTGTTAAGGGAATGCTTTGTGAGCAAGACTGGCAGTCTCCACATAGTGGCACAACCTGCCGTCCGAGGTCCTCACAGAGGCAGCCGGCTCACAAAGCGGTGTTATGAGGTTATTTCCCCCCAGGAAATCACAAGGATTAAAGGAAAGGAAGGTGTCTTAGTAGATTAAAAACCTACGGAAAATCCCAAAGGAATAACAAGTGTGAAAAATAGCGACACGACTGGGACTCGAACCCAGGTCTCCCACTTTCCGGGCAGGTATTCTAACCACTGAACTACCGTGCCGCGTCTCTCTCACACTGTCATTAGCGGATAAAGCCAAGGTGAGTATATATGGACTGTACTATTTTTTATAAGCTATAATTTATCTGTAATGATGAGCCATTTCGATACTTTTCTGTGAGCAATCTGTAAAATTCCTTCAAACCGTTGAGAGGTGAAATAGAAAAAAGTACGAACACTTTCCATTGTACAGTTTCGTAATTCCAGAACCATACTTTCCCTTCTTTAGTACAGTTTACACTTTAGTACCTCAAAAATCACCAAGAGACGAAAGAGTCCAACTCCAAATTTCGCTGTTAACAGCATACAATCAATAATTCCTCAGAAATGGATCAGCTAGTTATTCTGAGAGAAAATTTTCCATGAAATACTCAAGTATTGAATTATACCCCAATGTGCCCCTATAATCAATAAAAATATGTAAACTTCGAACATCACAGCTGGTACATAAGCAAAGGTGCAAATTGATATTTGAAATGTTACTAGATTAACCCTGAAAAAGTTTAACTGGAAGAAAATATCGATAAATGTAATTATAATAATAAAATAGCTGAAATTTGCAACTATGTTTTGAGTATCACTTCATACGTTACTCAAATTAAATTTATTGCATAAATAATTTGTATTTTATCAACTGAAATGCTATTATATTACGTAATAATATTAAGTAATACGATTTTAACTTTAGAAAGTCAAACATTTTCTTCTGAGGAGTGCCAACGTAATCGTAAATGCTGAGTAGAGTAAAAGACATCGCTAAAAAACAGAAAGATGACTCTGAAATTAGGCAAACCTCGCTAGATTTAGCGGCAGAATGACTAAAGTGACACATATGCAGCAAAAGGCGTCTTATCACACAATATAAATAAGTCGCAAAAACTTCTATATTCTACGAATGAAAATCAAAATAAATCTTCAATCGCATTTATCGGTGAAAATTAACACGAAAATGGATTTTCAAATTACTTCCATTTGCATAACTTGAAAATATTAACTTTCTGCTGAATGGAATTGTTAATGATACAATAAAAATAGATGCTTACAATATCGATGGATAATTATTAACTTTCCGTTGAACCGAATCCTATTGTGTGCGAATCACATTCTTACTATAGCGATGTTAATACAAAAATGACAAGTTTAAGGAATGAATAGTGACATTTTTACGCGTGGTTTTTTGTGGCGCAGGCCGTAACTAGCACGTTCATTTAACGCCTTTNATATAGAGTAACTTTCTTTTTTGTTAGCACACATCATGGAAACCTTCCACAAAGTTGAGGCCAAATTGGCGGTTTCCAAATCCAATAACGCTACATCACACCGCTAATAGCTTTTTTTCGCTCAACCATTGCAGAATGATATTCCATTACTGTCCATGTCATTTCCACCGCCACCTATTTACCGAGAGAATATTTCCGCGACATTTTGGAAGGTTCAACGCCCGCGACACTGAGGCGATCCCAAAGTATTTTTGCGTCCATCTCTATTTTTAACTTCTTTCGAAACGCGGGAGTCTTTCGGAATCGCTTTCTTCCCGTGGAAATCCCGGCAAAAATGGCCTTCTTCAGTTCCCTGTTCCTGACGGCGTGCGTGTGACCCGCATTCGTGTTAAGCAATCGCAGTTCGACCACAGTCCGGTCATCGAATGACGTTTTCAGTGGTGCAATTACCCTTCGGCCGAATGAAAATAAAATCGAATCGTTTGCCGCACCGCGAGTGCACGGAAGGTCGGTGTAATTATGGCCGTCGTTGAGCGGTATTTCTTTCGGTTACGTCACCGGCGCACGGGCATATCAAAAATCAAGTCCAACTGCTTTCTAAAAGGGACTTTCCAACGGATCGGGTGTACATTTAACCTGTTAAAAAATTAATGCACCGTAATGAAATATTCGTGCGCGAGTGCATTAATGATGTAGTGTGAATCCCCCGGTCTTGACTGACCGTGTTTTGGTCGGCGTGAGGCTTTGATTTCGTGAATCGATTTCCACCGAATTTCGTGAAATCGCAACCTTGATGGGCAAACTCTAAAATAATTCGCCATACCCTTGCACAATTACTTTACTCACATCCAAAAACTCATTAAAAAGATCGGCCATGTGACGATAAAATTACAACGGAACAGATATTACTCTCGAATTTTTCGTTTTTTAATTTTTCCAAAATTTACTAAATTAATTGTATACTGCCGAAATAATCGAGTCCCCGATTAAGGCTGAGAGCGCAACCAATCAGATCTAATAAAAATAGTATAAATGAGAAAATGGAAGACTAACTTTGAATTTTCCAATGAAAATGTCGGAAGCAAACCGATTCGTGTCTAATATATACAGTATGTTTTCAGAAAGAAAATTAAAAACCCTCCGATTCCATAGTCATTGTTAAATGAGCTTGGTCTCTTCATGGTAAAGAAAGCGTCAAAGTTACATAAACGCAACGATATGTTTTGTGTTAAAATAAATATAAAATAATATATTTACCAAGTCATTCGACATTCATTTTATTACACGGAGTATTCCATCCTTGAAAAATAATATTTGCTACCGATTGGAAGCAGAGATACCCCTACATTATTCTTATCACTCATAGATACTACAACTATAAATAAGTACCTTTATCGTATAAAAGAAAAATATTTTGGAACTGAAAGCGGGAGAAAGAAATTCCGTTTAGTTTTGAGTCTGCTGTTTATAATACCACATAAACCATCAAAGTTCCAATTTTACTAGTCATGGACCACATGGGACTTAGTTATGTCATCCCTTCTAGGGATTTAAACTAATTTCATAGTCTTCATACTAAGATTAATAATATTGGTGCTGACATACAGTTCTTAAACTGTTGTAAAGCTAAAGGGGTGATTCCTGAATTTATGGACATTTTTCCTAAAAAACAAAACTGTTAATGCTCAGAAGAGCATATGCTACGACCACATGAAATGGTTCACACTAAAAAAATCTTTTATGGTTTATGGAGTACTACTAAGAGCAGTTAACCATCAGTGGCAACATCCATTCTGGTTTTACGTCTAACTACAGGTTTGATACATATACAATAATTGGGAATATGTTTCAAACATTTTCTCTCACACCTATTGACGTTATCATTCAGCTACTATATAACCCACTTCAAGTACTCTTCAGTATTAGAGGTACAATTGTTAAAAGTGCTTCGACAACTAAGGTCACTTCGCACGTGAGCCCCCAGCGGGAATCGAACCCGGGGCCGCTTTTGCTGAAGTCGAACGCGTTGCCCACTTGGCTATCCGGGAGCCCAAGTACTCTTCAGATGACCGAATCGAAGCCATGCTGCAAAATATATAGTGTGCTAGATGGTATAGGACAAAACCTCTCTTTGACAGAACAAAACTGAAAGGTTTTTTTGGCTACTACTAATACAGTATCGGTTTTATAACGCTCTACGGAGTCCGTCGATTCCCAATCTCCACTTTACTCGGTCATTCCAATGTTCTTTGGTACTCCTTAAGAACTCAATTCTCGAGAGGTTTTGTTAGCATAATGAGTCAGTATTAAGCAAATGTCTATTTTACTTTATAGATTTTCTTATTTTAATAAGGGTTAAAACGGCAGAACCATGGGGCTGTAATTGTTTCTAGATGTAGCTAATTCTTAGAAAGAGTATTTTCAGAAGATTTCAAGATACATAGAAGGAGAGATATTTTTAAGGGTTAGTTTAATGTGTTGTGTTTTCTCTCCGAAGTAACATTATTAGTGAGAGTGCATCTTTTCTGAATCCCCAAAGAATTTGAAAAAATTTGTTGAATTACGCAGAATTAGCTCACAACACAAAATTACCCAAGAATAGAAAACAACAAAATTGTTATCGGACTCATCTATCTTTGAGGAATTTTCCATATACACTGACGTTTTATGTAACTAAGTATTGTTAAATTCATAAGTTATTTTATTTGTATTGAGTGGTGCAGCTAACTCAGGGGCGTGAAAAACTGTAGCTACGCCGCTGGTTGAGCCCCCCAAAGCGTAAATTCTGGATGCGCGCCTGTATGGACCTCTCCTTTATATCGATTTTTCGACGAGTTAAATTCTAAATAAAATAATAAGCATCTGAAAATAGAAATCGTTCTTATTTTTTGCTATCCTCAAATAACTACATTTGCTTACCAATCAAGTCTGCGACGAAATATTACATTGCTACTTCTAACCTAATTCGCCCTGGAATAAGAATGATGGGTAAGACAAATGCTAGGACGAGTCGATTTAAGAATTCATTCTTTCCGCGAACTATACATGATAATAATAGGCTAAAAAAATAGTCCGAACGCCCGGTGTTTTCACCCCCTGCCACACGCCGTAAGGCGGCTTGCAGGGTATTTATGTAGATGTAGATGTAGATTACATCTGTGCCAGAATCGGCAATAACGGTGGGTTGAGAAATGGAATGCTCTGCGAGTTTCTCAGTGTTTTCTTTTAAAATTATGCGTCCTAAACAAAGGAGAGTCCTACGAAGCCCTATACGAGACGTGGGGATTCCAAAGAAGGGAGGAGATGCCGGTGATATAGATAATATAGTAAAGTTATGGTACATCACATAGGGCGGACGATCGGCTAAATCGTGTGTCTAGGCCCAATTCGCCCAAGAAGCGGTTGGAAGCGGGTCCAAGTTGAGTCATTTCAGTGGAACTTTAATCTAAGATTAGTAAATTCCTGAGCATTAAGGGAGATTATCTTTCGAGGGTAAAAGTGAAAAGGATACATAAAAAGGAAATATAACAGTGATGTAAGCAATATATTGCTGTTTTCGATTACGGAGCAAAGTGTATGTATTCCAGCTGATTTTTCTGGTGCTGTTTGGCTTTTTTTAATAGGCCTTTTAAGAATGTTTAAGGGACAGGAAGAGCAAAGCGTTTTGACTGTGTACTTTTCTATAAAAAATATAACAACTTATTATTAATATTACATAATCACGTCACAGATGGACAGCAGTCAACTGGCTACGTCATATTTGGTATACAACATCGACGCATGTGTATTCCATATACAGAAATCCGCTGCTCCCACCATGTTCAGTACTGCCACACACGTCATTTTATGCCCTCAAAAAAACAGCCATCATTACTCCTCGCCAATAAATCAAGACTTTTCTTGCTTTAACATCCTCATCCCTTTCCTTACAATTTTTTAACGTATGACGAAGCCAACATATCCATGATGCATATTAATTGAAATATAGGACTTAATCTATTTGCTTATAGTTTCAATAAAAATCTCTTACAAGATCTCATGAATATTTACCTCAATTATTTTCATGACGTACTCTAATTACTCTTTTAAACGTCTATTACTTACTCATCCTGACTTTCGAATCCCCCTTTTCAAATTTATACTTTTTTCGATCTATCTCTTTTAAACTTTACACGATGCAGGGTTAGATGTAAGAAGAGACTTGATAGTCTACATCTCGTCCGAATGAAGTCGCATTGTTGTTGTCAATCCCTTATATCGCAGCTGAACAACATTAAAACGTGTCTTTAAGGTTGTAACATTCCTAATGTTCTGCCATCATAAAAAGAAACAGCTATGAATAATATAGGTTGTACGCTAAAAACTTCCATAATAACTTACGTGTTCTAAGGCAAGATTCGGGCAAGGGTTTATGGAAATTGTGGCCTTGTTGAGAAGACTAGCAAAGGGTTTGAAAATGGAATCGGCGATCCAGAATTGATATCGGTTATTTTAAGTGATTTTTTTCTACGATTAGATGCATTTTACTTGGATCATTACCCTAAATTGCGCACATATATGGTTTCTGCGATTATTCATAAAGGTAGAATAGAGAACCAAATAATTCCACCTCAATGGAATTCCATCAAGTTGAGCCGATCACGATCGAGTTCAGAACAACTTCCTCTGGCCGAATAAAATGTTGGAAATTAAAATGTTGTCCACCTCAGGTTATGGACAACTTTTGAGCAAAGTCACCTCCTTGCCTTTGCAGAGATATAAGCTTTTCTAGAGGAGCTATGTGCGAGTTAACTCTGCTGTTAAAATGTATACTAGTAAATACACACAAGATGACGAAGGAAATATTAAGTAAATGATAAAGGAAAGGAAGGTAACTTAGTAGATTGTAAAACCTACGAAAATCCCAAAGGAATAACAAGTGTGAAAAATAGCGACACGACTGGGACTCGAACCCAGGTCTCCCACTTTCCGGGCAGGTATTCTAACCACTGAACTACCGTGCCGCGTCTCTCTCACACTGTCATTAGCGGATAAAGCCAAGGTGAGTATATATGGACTGTACTATTTTTTATAAGCTATAATTTATCTGTAATGATGAGCCATTTCGATACTTTTCTGTGAGCAATCTGTAAAATTCCTTCAAACCGTTGAGAGGTGAAATAGAAAAAAGTACGAACACTTTCCATTGTACAGTTTCGTAATTCCAGAACCATACTTTCCCTTCTTTAGTACAGTTTACACTTTAGTACCTCAAAAATCACCAAGAGACGAAAGAGTCCAACTCCAAATTTCGCTGTTAACAGCATACAATCAATAATTCCTCGGAAATGGATCAGCTAGTTATTCTGAGAGAAAATTTTCCATGAAATACTCAAGTATTGAATTATACCCCAATGTGCCCCTATAATCAATAAAAATATGTAAACTTCGAACATCACAGCTGGTACATAAGCAAAGGTGCAAATTGATATTTGAAATGTTACTAGATTAACCCTGAAACAGTTGATAAAAAGCCGATTAACTGGAAGAAAATATCGATAAAAGTAATTATAATAATAAAATAGCTGAAATTTGCCACTATGTTTCGAGTATCACTTCCTACGTTACTCAAATTAAATTTATTGCATAAATAATTTGTATTTTATCAACTGAAATTCTATTATATTACGTAATAATATTAAGTAATACGATTTTAACTTTAGAAAGTCAAACATTTTCTTCTGAGGAGTGCCAACGTAATCGTAAATGCTGAGTAGAGTAAAAGACATCGCTAAAAAACAGACTCTGAAATTAGGCAAACGTCGCTAGATTAAGCGGCAGAATGGCTAAAATGACACATATGCAGCAAAAGGCGTCTTATCACACAATATAAATAAGTCGAAAAAACTTCTATATTCTACGAATGAAAATCAAAATAAATCTTCAATCGCATTTATCGGTGAAAATTAACACGAAAATGGATTTTCAAATTACTTCCATTTGCATAACTTGAAAATATTAACTTTCTGCTGAATGGAATTGTTAATGATACAAGAAAAATAGATGCTTACAATATCGATGGATAATTATTAACTTTCCGTTGAACCGAATCCTATTGTGTGCGAATCACATTCTTACTATAGCGATGTTAATACAAAAATGACAAGTTTAAGGAATGAATAGTGAAATTTTTACGCGTTAATATAGAAAAAACGTTGAGTAGAAAGTGTTTATAGAATTTAGTATTTCTGCTGGTATCTATGCTATATATCAAATCGATGAAACTTGCTTTTGAATATCAATTGAACTAATCAACATACAATGTTACATTTGGATCTCGCTCCTTCCCCAACTATGTATTTTTCTCGTTCCTGAATATATTCATAAAAAATTGGATACTCAAATATTACCAAAACATTTTCAGGTGTACAGATCTTCTTGCAAAGATTTTCCTACCGAATGTCAACAGATTCCTACTGAATCAAGAACTTTGCTACTGAAGTCAATATTTTAAGATTTGATGCCATCCATATTTCAATGGTTTGTTCTTGTCATACTTTATCATTATTCAAATCGAAATTAACGCAATATTTCCAAAAAGTAAATGAAACTTATTTTCCAATGCATTTAATCTGAGGACTTCGTTAAAAAAGGAAAATGATTAAGAATGTGTTAAAACGAGTCTAAATTTTGTATTTTCTGGAGTGGAAATTTTTAAATAGAACACAGTATTGATGCCTAAGAACATCATCATTATAAAAATAAATTTACTCATCCGAATAGAATTTCATCTCAGTTGTAATACATTTTTGAAACACTTTCGTGTTTATTAGAAAACGTCTTCTAAAAAATAAATATAAGTATCTACGTATACGCAAATTTTAATCCGACATGCGTCTTACTCGATGAAATTCTGCTTCACGAGTCCAACATGCGAAACATGTTTTTGGATATAAAATTTTTGTTCGCCGATTTCCCATAATTCTATGATAGGAATACATCCAGTTTGTGGCGCAGGCTGTAACTAGCATGTTCATTTAACGCCTTTATAATTCGCGTTCAATTTACTTCGAGCAAAGAAAAGACGAGTTAACAGAATTAATTTTAGGACAAGTCAATGTTTTCAGAAGCAGGCAAGCCATTTGATTTCGAATGTTTCTTGGTAAAAATCGTAACCANACAGAAATCCGCTGCTCCCACCATGTTCAGTACTGCCACACACGTCATTTTATGCCCTCAAAAAAACAGCCATCATTACTCCTCGCCAATAATTCAAGACTTTCCTTGCTTCCTCATCCCTTTCCTTACAAGTGTTTTACGTATGACGAAGCCAACATATCCATGATGCATATTAATTGAAATATAGGACTTAATCTATTTGCTTATAGTTTCAATAAAAATCTCTTACAAGATCTCATGAATATTTACCTCAATTATTTTCATGACGTACTCTAATTACTCTTTTAAACGTCCATTACTTACTCATCCTGACTTTCGAATCCCCCTTTTCAAATTTACACTTTTTTCGATCTATCTCTTTTAAACTTTACACGATGCAGGGTTAGATGTAAGAAGAGACTTGATAGTCTCCATCTCGTCCGAATGAAGTCGCCTTGTTGTTGTCAATCCCTTATATCGCAGCTGAACAACATTAAAACGTGTCTTTAAGGTTGTAACATTCCTAATGTTCTGCCATCATAAAAAGAAACAGCTATGAATAATATAGGTTGTACGCTAAAAACTTCCATAATAACTTACGTGTTCTAAGGCAAGATTCGGGCAAGGGTTTATGGAAATTGTGGCCTTGTTGAGAAGACTAGCAAAGCGTTTGAAAATGGAATCGGCGATCCAGAATTGATATTGAAAAATAATATTTGCTACCGATTGGAAGCAGAGATACCCCTACATTATTCTTATCACTCATAGATACTACAACTATAAATAAGTACCTTTATCGTATAAAAGAAAAATATTTTGGAACTGAAAGCGGGAGAAAGAAATTCCGTTTAGTTTTGAGTCTGCTGTTTATAATACCACATAAACCATCAAAGTTCCAATTTTACTAGTCATGGACCACATGGGACTTAGTTATGTCATCCCTTCTAGGGATTTAAACTAATTTCATAGTCTTCATACTAAGATTAATAATATTGGTGCTGACATACAGTTCTTAAACTGTTGTAAAGCTAAAGGGGTGATTCCTGAATTTATGGACATTTTTCCTAAAAAACAAAACTGTTAATGCTCAGAAGAGCATATGCTACGACCACATGAAATGGTTCACACTAAAAAAATCTTTTATGGTTTATGGAGTACTACTAAGAGCAGTTAACCATCAGTGGCAACATCCATTTGTTCAGCAATGGATCAGATCTACGTATCAGAACACGCTTTCCCACACTGAATATTGCCTTCTATTTTTAAAATGAATCGAATGAATTAGAAAATATGTAAAAAATCAAGAAAGAAACGACTAGCACCACCAAACATTTATACTTGTAGGAAATACACGCAGGTGGCCGAGGGGACTATTTTTAAACACATCTCCGCAATAATTGAGAGAATAAAAGCAAAAATATGCGCAGACTGGTATAACGGTCGTGCAAAAATTCACCGCAGTTACCATTAAAAAGGGGTCTGTCCTTGAATCAGTTTTTCTCCCTTTCTGTCCCAAAACCGTACCTCAAGGACGTCCAGTACATTTCGCGTGGACGCTTCAAGAAAGCAAAGAAGGACTGTATCCGAGCAAGGCTCCAAACATGTTTTAAAATGTTGGGTTTGGGGAGTCAAGGAATCGTACTCAACGACCCCGCAAGATGTGCCCAATTTTTTCCTTACATCATCAACGACGTCTTTAGAGGGGAATGTTGCAAGTGGTGCGATGCCGCTCTGAGAGTAGCATCGGGGATTTAGAGAAAGCACACGTGGGTTGAGATCGGTTGTCAAAAGGGCAGCGAATAGTACCGCTCTCCTTTCTCCAAAGCCATGAAAACGAAAAGTTACGGATGAGCGCGAATTCCTATGTCATCATCATGCCCTGGAAAAACACCATCATCATCGTCATCTTCGTTTCTCCATACCAGAAACATCGCGGTGATGGCAATTTTGTATAAAATATGTATTTTTGTAATATTAAAAAAATTGTGCAACATAAAAAAGTCGATATAAAAGGATATTTTTTATTTCTCTCATACGTTGCTTCATTAAAACCCATTCCTTCATTAGCGGCGAAAGCGTCTTATGATTTGGATGCCGAATTTTGAAAGGTCACGAGGAATAGAATTTCCGTGATTGTCCGTCCGATTTCACTTTGCAGTAACTCATCGCGAAAACAAAGTGTTCTCTTCCTCATGGGGGCGGATTCTTAAAACATGTCAGTAAAAGTCGGAGCGCGTGCATTGACGAATGAGTGTCAGACTCCCGGAAATTGTTAACAGTAAAACTAAACGAAAGCGAGAAACTTTCCACAGTCATCATTTCTTTAACCTTTCGAGAAAATAGATTTGAACAACTATAGTAGTACAAGTACTTTTGAAACTGCTTCGACAACTGAGGCAATTTCCCGCATATGGGTGCCCGTCGAGAATCGAACCCGGGACCGCTCTCACCAAGGCCGAACGCGCTACTCGCTTAATTATGTGGAACAACTATCACCGATATGTTTTATTAATGTTTCGGTTATTAGTAATGTTAAAAGTACTTCGACAGCTGAGGTCACTTCTCACAAATGGGTCCCCACCGAGAATAGAACCTGGGACCAACAATTTTCACCAAAGGCGAACGCGCTACCTACTTGGCTATCCGGGGCTCAACAACTATCACGGATATGTTTAGATAATCACTCAATTATTAACAATGTTAAAAATGCTAAGGCTTAGGTCACTTCGCACATATGGGCTAACTTCCGTCAGTTTAAGTCAGTTTTTGTAATCAAGGAGGGAGAGGGAGTGAGGCAATTCGACTTCTACCGTATCGAATAATATTCGTAAACCAACAACTAAAACTTCGACTTCTGTAGCAAGCATTGAACAAGGAAATAAAAATATTATGGTGAAGTGGAGGTCGAATTTTCTGTCAGCCATCCCAAGTAACATCTCGAGGTCAGCCGTTCAGGGTTTTACTATTCAGGTCCACAATGATTTACATTATGTAAATTGCAAGTCATAGTGGAAAGGTCGGAGAAAAAGAGAGAGAGAGAAGAATTTAACCTGTAAAAGATGAGCAATTAAAACTAAATATAAAATTTTATATCATATAGAGTAACTTTCTTTTTTGTTAGCACACATCATGGAAACCTTCCACAAAGTTGAGGCCAAATTGGCGGTTTCCAAATCCAATAACGCTACATCACACCGCTAATAGCTTTTTTTCGCTCAACCATTGCAGAATGATATTCCATTACTGTCCATGTCATTTCCACCGCCACCTATTTACCGCGAGAATATTTCCGCGACATTTTGGAAGGTTCAACGCCCGCGACACTGAGGCGATCCCAAAGTATTTTTGCGTCCATCTCTATTTTTAACTTCTTTCGAAACGCGGGAGTCTTTCGGAATCGCTTTCTTCCCGTGGAAATCCCGGCAAAAATGGCCTTCTTCAGTTCCCTGTTCCTGACGGCGTGCGTGTGACCCGCATTCGTGTTAAGCAATCGCAGTTCGACCACAGTCCGGTCATCGAATGACGTTTTGAGTGGTGCAATTACCCTTCGGCCGAATGAAAATAAAATCGAATCGTTTGCCGCACCGCGAGTGCACGGAAGGTCGGTGTAATTATGGCCGTCGTTGAGCGGTATTNTTTTCTACGATTAGATGCATTTTACTTGGATCATTACCCTAAATTGCGCACATATATGGTTTCTGCGATTATTCATAAAGGTAGAATAGAGAACCAAATAATTCCACCTCAATGGAATTCCATCAAGTTGAGCCGATCACGATCGAGTTCAGAACAACTTCCTCTGGCCGAATAAAATGTTGGAAATTAAAATGTTGTCCACCTCAGGTTATGGACAACTTTTGAGCAAAGTCACCTCCTTGCCTTTGCAGAGATATAAGCTTTTCTAGAGGAGCTATGTGCGAGTTAACTCTGCTGTTAAAATGTATACTAGTAAATACACACAAGATGACGAAGGAAATATTAAGTAAATGATAAAGGAAAGGAAGGTAACTTAGTAGATTGTAAAACCTACGAAAATCCCAAAGGAATAACAAGTGTGAAAAATAGCGACACGACTGGGACTCGAACCCAGGTCTCCCACTTTCCGGGCAGGTATTCTAACCACTGAACTACCGTGCCGCGTCTCTCTCACACTGTTAAGGGAATGCTTTGTGAGCAAGACTGGCAGTCTCCACATAGTGGCACAACCTGCCGTCCGAGGTCCTCANTTACTCATCCGAATAGAATTTCATCTCAGTTGTAATACATTTTTGAAACACTTTCGTGTTTATTAGAAAACGTCTTCTAAAAAATAAATATAAGTATCTACGTATACGCAAATTTTAATCCGACATGCGTCTTACTCGATGAAATTCTGCTTCACGAGTCCAACATGCGAAACATGTTTTTGGATATAAAATTTTTGTTCGCCGATTTCCCATAATTCTATGATAGGAATACATCCAGTTTGTGGCGCAGGCTGTAACTAGCATGTTCATTTAACGCCTTTATAATTCGCGTTCAATTTACTTCGAGCAAAGAAAAGACGAGTTAACAGAATTAATTTTAGGACAAGTCAATGTTTTCAGAAGCAGGCAAGCCATTTGATTTCGAATGTTTCTTGGTAAAAATCGTAACCAAAACAGAAACGGGTGGATTTATGGTAAGGCACAGAAGGCGCTATCAAAGGAGGGACCTTTTGTCGTTTTTCAAGGGTAATAATCTCTTACTTGGGCCTCAGAGCAGTCCTTGGGTCCTTAATTGCTAAAATTCGCCGCTGTCCACGTATATATATATATTTGCAAAGCGTGTATGACACGGAGCAAAAATAGAGGTAAATCTCTTAAAATCAAAATAAATAACACCGTGGGAAATCTTCGACCTGATCCAGCCGTAAACAAGCAGGCATTACGTGATCATCGGATTTAGAAAGAGAGATAGTGCTGAGAAATACGAAGCGATACAAGATTATTTACTTTCTGAGAGACAAATATTTGCCACTAGAAGAATAACATCCCATCCTTTTTCGAAGAACACAAATCATGAGATA
The DNA here is from genome assembly GCA_000376725.2 of Ladona fulva. NCBI lineage: Eukaryota > Metazoa > Arthropoda > Insecta > Odonata > Libellulidae > Ladona > Ladona fulva. The sequence goes on from KZ308399.1 coordinate 884,331, forward strand.
AGATCTGTTTTGAAAAGTAAGAGGTGTTCTGTGAATTTATCGCCCGTAGTGAAGAGAGAATATGCCACGCATTGAAATAACACAATGACAAGTAAGATGATGAGAAAACGGCGAAGAAAAATTTTTAAAACAATGGTAAAAACAATAAATAAACAAACGATATATGGTAAAAGATAAAACGACAAACGATAAACAAGAAAAATCATTCCTTAAGTAACAGTTATTACTGTAACTAACAAAAACCATCAAAATATTCCTGAACTGTACGCTTTGTTAAATTTGCAATTTGTAGAGAGAGCCAGGAAAGTTAGTCTTTTTTAGGAAAACGCATTCTCAATGCCAGAGATTCATTAATTCCAATTTGTGTTTGAAATTCTTGTTAGATGCACACTGAAAAGTACCTAGAAAGTCACTGAGCTAAGAAAAAATCAGAATTGTAAACTGAAAAAAAAAGGTAAAAAGTAGTTAAATGTAAAATAGTTTAGGTTATTTTCTATAAATGGACTATCAGTAAATAAATTACACTTACTAAATTTACAGTATAAATATTATGTCTTTTATCAACTGAAATTAATGTTATTTCAACCAAAATTAAGTCGAAGATTTTATGTTAAGATCAAGTAGAGGAGAGTCTACGTGGTAAAAAATGCTCCATTGAGTACGAAAGTTCGCTAAAACAGAACAAAGGTCGCCAAAAGAAGTAAAAAGTCGCCAGATAGAGCAAAAAATCGGTAAATTACCAGCCATTCAGGAGTCAACGTTAAGCCTCCGATAGATTACTCACGTTTTTCCATTTTCCTAAGGACTACGATCCTACTTTCCTTAAAATACATACATGGAAACTCATACATACATAAGTGCTCTATCTTTCGATAGGTCCATGTGCCCTAATATTCCCTATTAATAGCCTTTTCTTTCGTTACCTGGTAACTCACCCCACCCTTTATGTCTTCTAACATTTTTTGTCTTTGCCTTCCCCTCTGTCTTTTCCCTTGCATTCTACCGGTGCTTAATTACTTCAATTAAAACCATTTTCTCCCCAACCACATCTAGCACCTGTATGTTTGTTTTTCTATCCACCCAGCTGACCTTTTCCATTCTACGCCACACCCACATCTCAAATTCCTCCAATCTTTTGATATCCTCTTTTCGTAAGGTCCATGTTTCACACCCATACAGCAAAACACTCTATATCAAGGATTTTACCAATCTTTTCCTGATTCCTTTATCGAGACCCTTTGTCATCATTACCCTTCGCTTCATAAAAGCTTCCTTGGCCAATGCTACTCTTTATCAAACCTCATCCACACTACCCAAGTATGAGAATTTGTCCACCTGTTCTAGTAGTTTTCCCTTATTCACTCTGACCGTTAACTTAGCCTTATTTTCCTTAGTGAGGAAACTCACTGAGCTTATTGATTGGTAAAAGCTACGATCAATTTTTTTTCGATTTCTTTGCTGTTTGTGGTCGATTATATTCAATATCTTTCGAAAACCATCGGAAACTTTTACTCTCGTAAATAATTAAGGTGATCGTCGTTTCCATCGATTAAGCGACCGATGTAAATAAACTATGGCTGAGAAAGGCTTCGGAGCAATTGCTGTGGCAACCAAAACTTTATGGTAGTAAAACAAACATCTACTTCGTTAAAATTCACGAAAAAATCGATCCTTCGCCTTGTCTTTTGTGATTTCGGAAAGAAAACTGTATTTCATGAAAATGGTAATCTCCGTTGTTTTCTTTTTCACATTAGTACCCCTTCCGATATCGTAGGACCATTAATTATATTTAAATTTAATTAATTAAAAATGATCTGTGTATTTCTTATGGGAGTTCGAATCGAATGATTCCAATCCAATACCCGCACCTAAAGTGTTAATAATCAATTATGGCATATAAAATGCAAATGCTAACTTTGCAAAATCCTTATATCGCAATATAGGCAATGAGGTTGTGTTCCAAGTAAAACTAGAACTCGGCTTAACTTTAAATTGAACATCACATAATTTGAGCCATTTCTATGGATTGGCATTAATCCTAGTTACTCCTCGCTCGTAACGTTAACATTTGGCAAATAGAATAGATCAATTAAGCCCAATTTTTCTTGCAGGATGGGATGAAAATATCATTAAATACGCAACAGTGTCTACCTCAGTATTCCATTGTCTTGCCTAAGACTTGCTGTTACTGCAGACATAAGACTCAAAAGTCCAATCCTATAAGAAACTTTAGCTGAATTTTGAAAATACGGATCTTAAGATTGCAAATGGTAAGGGGGATTTATGACTCTCCTTTTCCTTACTCTAAGAACATGAGCTCATAGATATAATTAACTCTTGGACGGTTCGCAAGGCTATGACGATATTTGGCAAGATACGCGACCAAGACGAAAGTTTTTCATTTTGTGTAAAAAATGGCCATTTTCTGAAGATCTATTTCTCCGAACTTTCTGAACAAATGGATCCAGTTTAGGGCTTAAAATGTGCGAAATTTTTTGTACTTTAAAATACAATCGGTTAACTCTTTCTGTAGGAAGCACACTTTAGAAGATTTTGAGCAAAACACGAAAAAAGTGCAAAACACTCGCTGCTTTTCGGAAATTGTGCTGCTCGAAAAGGCCTTTCGAAGCTGTAAAACTGGTTTCCTACTATCGACATAGGTCCTGACAACTTATTAAAAAATTAGAACTGCATGATCTTTCACAAGGCCGGAATGTGCAAATTGACTGGACTAAGCGTCTCTCGTTAAAATGAGTTGAATTGTCGACACCAACGCCATCTCTGAACTACTTCCCTGAACCTGATTCACTGCCTCCTCGGGAACTACACCACATATATTAAGTTATAAAGTCGATACAGGAAGCATATGAGGAATAATACAGTTTACAAAAAATAGATTTTTATCAATTTTTTATAGAACANATTTCGAATGTTTCTTGGTAAAAATCGTAACCAAAACAGAAACGGGTGGATTTATGGTAAGGCACAGAAGGCGCTATCAAAGGAGGGACCTTTTGTCGTTTTTCAAGGGTAATAATCTCTTACTTGGGCCTCAGAGCAGTCCTCGGGTCCTTAATTGCTAAAATTCGCCGCTGTCCACGTATATATATATATTTGCAAAGCGTGTATGACACGGAGCAAAAATAGAGGTAAATCTCTTAAAATCAAAATAAATAACACCGTGGGAAATCTTCGACCTGATCCAGCCGTAAACAAGCAGGCATTACGTGATCATCGGATTTAGAAAGAGAGATAGTGCTGAGAAATACGAAGCGATACAAGATTATTTACTTTCTGAGAGACAAATATTTGCCACTAGAAGAATAACATCCCATCCTTTTTCGAAGAACACAATTCATGAGATAAGATCTGTTTTGAAAAGTAAGAGGTGTTCTGTGAATTTATCGCCCGTAGTGAAGAGAGAATATGCCACGCATTGAAATAACACAATGACAAGTAAGATGATGAGAAAACGGCGAAGAAAAATTTTTAAAACAATGGTAAAAACAATAAATAAACAAACGATATATGGTAAAAGATAAAACGACAAACGATAAACAAGAAAAATCATTCCTTAAGTAACAGTTATTACTGTAACTAACAAAAACCATCAAAATATTCCTGAACTGTACGCTTTGTTAAATTTGCAATTTGTAGAGAGAGCCAGGAAAGTTAGTCTTTTTTAGGAAAACGCATTCTCAATGCCAGAGATTCATTAATTCCAATTTGTGTTTGAAATTCTTGTTAGATGCACACTGAAAAGTACCTAGAAAGTCACTGAGCTAAGAAAAAATCAGAATTGTAAACTGAAAAAAAAAGGTAAAAAGTAGTTAAATGTAAAATAGTTTAGGTTATTTTCTATAAATGGACTATCAGTAAATAAATTACACTTACTAAATTTACAGTATAAATATTATGTCTTTTATCAACTGAAATTAATGTTATTTCAACCAAAATTAAGTCGAAGATTTTATGTTAAGATCAAGTAGAGGAGAGTCTACGTGGTAATAAATGCTCCATTGAGTACGAAAGTTCGCTAAAACAGAACAAAGGTCGCCAAAAGAAATAAAAAGTCGCCAGATAGAGCAAAAAATCGGTAAATTACCAGCCATTCAGGAGTCAACGTTAAGCCTCCGATAGATTACTCACGTTTTTCCATTTTCCTAAGGACTACGATCCTACTTTCCTTAAAATACATACATGGAAACTCATACATACATAAGTGCTCTATCTTTCGATAGGTCCATGTGCCCTAATATTCCCTATTAATAGCCTTTTCTTTCGTTACCTGGTAACTCACCCCACCCTTTATGTCTTCTAACATTTTTTGCCTTTGCCTTCCCCTCTGTCTTTTCCCTTGCATTCTACCCTCTATTACATTCTTCATCAATCCCTCTCCTCTCAATATCTGACCCACCCATTTCTTTTGTCG
>KZ308399.1:890290-925650 GCA_000376725.2 Ladona fulva
TATAATTAACTCTTGGACGGTTCGCAAGGCTATGACGATATTTGGCAAGATACGCGACCAAGACGAAAGTTTTTCATTTTGTGTAAAAAATGGCCATTTTCTGAAGATCTATTTCTCCGAACTTTCTGAACAAATGGATCCAGTTTAGGGCTTAAAATTTGCGAAATTTATTGTACTTTAAAATACAATCGGTTAACTCTTTCTGTAGGAAGCACACTTTAGAAGATTTTGAGCAAAACACGAAAAAAGTGCAAAACACTCGCTGCTTTTCGGAAATTGTGCTGCTCGAAAAGGCCTTTCGAAGCTGTAAAACTGGTTTCCTACTATCGACATAGGTCCTGACAACTTATTTAAAAATTAGAACTGCATGATCTTTCACAAGGCCGGAATGTGCAAATTGACTGGACTAAGCGTCTCTCGTTAAAATGAGTTGAATTGTCGACACCAACGCCATCTCTGAACTACTTCCCTGAACCTGATTCACTGCCTCCTCGGGAACTACACCACATATATTAAGTTATAAAGTCGATACAGGAAACATATGAGGAATAATACAGTTTTCAAAAAATAGATTTTTATCAATTTTTTATAGAACATCCTAATAACCACTCAATGAAGGCTGAGCACCGAGATATTATTTTCCACGCATAATTGAAAATTCTCAGAAATTTATAAGAAAATTATACAATGAAAGGTCACACATATTCCATTGAAACATTTATAAGTGCTATTCAATTGAATTAAATTAATCAAAGAAAGAAATAAACGCTGGTTATGATGCAAAGCAAAACTGACCGGGATCGATACCCACAATGCATGCGGAAGAATATAAATTAGGTTAAGCAATAGATTCGAGGGAATAATATAACATGCTACACCATATTTACTACCTTATAATACACAATACGTATGAAGTCGTCTTACGTAGTGTTTGAATCTTTGGAGCCAAGCTCCCAGTTTCAGTTACAAGAGCTTCTACATTTCTCCGCTAGATGGGAGGACCTACCGTTGGAAACAAGATCACCTAACGTGGGAATTCGAAACAAAAGCTATTGACCATAAGACGCTATAAAGTTCCTGTACCGTTATAATATGATTTCAGTACAACAAATGAGATTTTATACTTTGACAACTTTACAACAAAGAGATTTGAAATTACTCTATTTATTAATTCCATTTCATATACACGTGGTAAATACTTAGTAATTTAAATGCCTCAAACTTTATGAAAGTATTGAATTTTTCGACAATTTTCACTCATACTCTTTGTTTATAGTAATTTTAATTTCTTAACTGAGCAGTACGTATAAATACACATATGGAAAAGTAATTTTTTTATGGAAATCATATACATAGTTCACGCTAGGAAAATAAAACTCTTTTAGTGTACCTTTAACCAATTTCCAATGCTAATCACTTAAGTATAGGTTAATAAATTAAAATTTTTAAATAAATAAAATATAGTTGTACTAATATCAATAAATGTAATAAATTTAAGAATTAAATGTACAATAAATAAAATTAATATATAACATTTTTAGAAAAACTAGGGTAACTAATTTCAGGGGCATATTATAACATTCACAAAATAAATCCAGCTACGTCCTTTTGTAGTTGATTTCCTTCATTTAGATTCTTCGAGAATGAAGTTTTCTTTCATTTGCTGTGGCAATCGACTTATTGAATGTAACGAATTGTGTTCTGAACATGGTGAAGCGATTCAATTCTTTTAAAGCATGTATTTCTACATGGTTCGTAAAAAAATGTAAATTTCGTTAATTACGAGATTACGATGATTTCAAATGGGGGGCCTCATGCCCCAGCACACGTCAATAATGGAGTGTTCAGAATCTATAAGAAGTCAACATTACCAAAAACTCAAGTATGATTACATCTACACATTTACCCTGCAAGACGCCTTTTGACGCCTCACAAGGGGTGCACGAACCATAACTTTACTACCCTATTCCATTAATTTCGCGGAAGAAAATGAATTCTGGAATCGATTCGTTCTAGCATCTATTACTCTGATTTTTCCCGCGGTATCAGAGCGGCCTGTGTAACAAGGAGGACGTATAATATCGATTACATCTTCTAGAAACGTCCTTTCTCTGAACTTATTAAGTAAATTAAGTCTTTGTTTAATCTTTTATCATCTAAAAATTCCCATCCTGCCTTTTGAAGCTTGTGAGTACTTCTCACGGATTTGTCGTAACAAATTTCCTACGGAACGTATCGCCTTTCTCTGTGCCCTTTGTAACTCTTGAATACAACACAATTTGGCAGTATACATACTATACAAGCATACTCAAGGTAAGACCTAACTAATGCAAAGTAGCATCGCTCACGGAATATTTGTTCGCTCCCACCGACTATTCTCTTGACAAATGGGAGTTCTTTGATTGCTCGCCCACAAATATTCATCCACAAAGACCACCTGCAAGCCGCCTTCCGGCGTATGGCAAGGAGGATATGTTACGATGGAGGAACCCGAAAGCCAAGGGGATGGTTTTAGGGGTTCAAGAGAACCACCCACGAGGACAAAGCCTATAATAAACGAAAGCATACGAGAGCCATACAAGGCTTTTTGCAGTTAAGCCGTAGAAACAGCACTGGAGATTCGCAGGGTTTTTAATTATTAAAATAAATCAGTTTCTATTTTCTTTAGATTTTGGGAGGAAGTATTCCTGTCCCTGAATTTTAGGCAATGCAGTGTTTACTCCATGGTTATAAACCCCTATGAACAAATCCTGGCTACCCCGTGGGGGAACTCCACGTCAAGTTAATTTGAGGGTTACTTCAAGATATATCATCGATTATATCGTAAATAGAATCACATCACATCCTTAACTTATTGCAAGAATGATAACGCTTTCAACGAAAATAATTATGTTAAATAAAGTACGGAATATATGACACGTTTCGTTTATCTTTCAAATATTATATGTAAAAAAATATCATCTCTAACTTACAGAGACGTACTACAAAAATAATGCAAACATATCATCATTCCCATTCAACAGAAACCTCTCAAATACTCTTTCAATTAGAAGCAATTTAGAAAGTAAATGCTTTATAAACCTTGAAATGCTAAACCATGGCGAACACGTGGAACGCAAGAAACTTTTTTTTTGGAACGGGGATTTCTGATATAAAAATGTGGTTTATATTCATTATTAATGATGATTAACGATTACTTATGTCAATAACAACATATTAATCCCAACGTCGACATAATGAAATTTATAATATCATCATCTCACTCTAAGTTTTGGCACCAGTCCTTTATATTTGTCAAATACGGCATTCTTTCCACAAAATTTTGCCAATCCCTTGGCTAAACTGTTGAAAACCTTTCCAAAAAAAGGGAATACAGAAAAAAAATGTATGAGAATCGTGCGGCAGATTAATGAATCCGGATTATCCAATGAAATCATTCAACTTTATATTTAGATTTGTACCCCGCGAACCACCAATGGCGTATGGAAGAGGGCGTATTAACCCCTTACCTAATATGCCCTATTAGCTTCTATGAAAAAAAACGACCAGAAGCAACTATCTGTTTTAGTGATTACTTCCTTGTAAAGCTTCGTCGATGCCTCTCGGAGATCGCGCTCGTTTTTACCGGAATTAAAATGTGTTTTATTTCGCCTAAAAAATCTGAACCGATGAATTTTTCTAAATGCTTTCGTCGGTAATCAGCTCTCCTCTCCTGGAACGAGTTCCACCCGAGTGATTTTATCATAGCCGTGACGCTACCGTCGAACCTAAAATCTCCGATGATGAAACAGGCTGGTCTACGTTGGACCATCTCTACATCTAAGACAAGCTCTATTTTATGAGGATCCCAGATTGCGCAGCAATATTCGAGACTAAACTCTTTGACTAAATGCTTTGACTCTAAATGAACCTCTCCCCAGGGTTCTACTTGCATTCTATTATATACATATGCTACATTCTGTTATATATACTAATCTTTGTATTCTATTCGCCTTTCCTATAGCATCTCGAATATGTTCCTTGAATGATTATAATAAGAGGAGACAACATGTCGGGAAGTCAAGGAGGAAACGATTGCAAATTTTGGAAAACGGAGCATGCATATAACAACTTTTATGGAGCGGAAAAGATGAAGAAAATCCACATTCATTTCAGTATGCAATGACCTACAATTTCCATAGAAAAATATCATCGCCGCTAACACCATTGCCTTAGAATCTCCAGCAGCTGTTGTGGCAGTCCTTAACATCCGGTCAAGCGTGATTGCCTGTCACTCTGGAGGTCGCGAGTTCGAATTTCTCTAATGAATAATCTTTCTTCAAATGAACATATGGAGAGGGCTGCGAATCCGATGAAGATTCCCGTTAAGGCGGCAAACGGAACATTACAATTCATCAAAATTCATTACAATTTCTCAAAGTGGAAATGTTTCACAGTGAAACACCAGTTAGCCGTTTATATTAAGTGGTGCAGGAGGAGGTGCGGAACGATTGCCCCCGTAAGAAAAATAAACATTTTGTTCGAATCCCACTTCCTTTAAGCTTTATATTCCTTCAGTATTTAACGTATTCTTAAGTTAATTCCTAATTACTTTTTCTCAACACAGGGACAGAGCCGTCTGAAGTGTTTCTGGGGGGTTGGCTGTCGCACCGGAACACGCGCCTCTGGGTTTTAGAGCTTCCGAGAACCTCCGCTGGAAATTGCATTCGAAATAAATTCGAAAGAGCTATACTCAAACACAGAAATACTTAGCTGAATAATTCCTACAATACCAGTAACAGTGGCTGAAAGATCCTCTTCAAAGTTGAAATTTAAAGAAAGTTACTTAAATTCTAACTTTTTCCAAGAGAGGCCGACAGGTTTATAAATTTTCTCAATCGAACGTGAGAAAGTTGATAAGATTGAAAAATCAAAAAACTATCGATCATTTTGGGTGTATTATAGCTAGGAAAATAAATACTTAAATTACAATGGTCCTATTATCATTCATTAATTCTGTCTAAAACCTTGCAAAAGTTTTAAAATATGCTTTCATGAGTTTTAGAAAGTTGAATGGGAAACGTGTTCATTTAAGTGTGGCCCCGCGGCAACCCTCTCGCCCCCCCGGATCTTAGGGCCGCCTCTGGACAGGGATACCACTACTTCTAAGTTATCTTAATCATGAATTTTCCGGCTATCGAAAATTTTTCGCCGTTTTTCGGACTCAGCTTTTGAAATTTTTTGAGGATGCTAGCGTACCAACATCGAAAATTCATAAATCGGAATCGGAATCAACAAGTCGGAATAGCTACCGTTTACTCTTTCTTACTGATGAATTAACCCTTATTTATTTTTTTATTTATTTCCCCGCGTCCTCACAAACCCATTCATTGGGTCATTATAGAAGATGAGTAAACAGTAACAATAGATGATAACACACGACCATTCCCTAACCAGAAAAATCCGATTAGTCTCCGGGACTCTAGTGTAGTCTAGTTTACGTTACTTTTGAGTACCATAACCTTAGTAGCAACAGTCTCCGGAAGTGTCAGTAAAAAAGCAAAGCTATTTGCAAATTAGGAAAGACTCCTATCAAACCTCTTGTAAACAATACGAGGATTATTCTTGCTACCAGAAAATCTTTTGTTGATTCCATTTCTTCGGTTAAATCCACTGCACAAATATTCCTTTTTCGTCTTGAGTTATCCATAATTCTTTCCTAGATAAGTCGTGTCTATCACACAGAAAACAACAAATAACGTTATTGTAATAACAATTATGGCTGGATAAGTTTCTATTGTCGCCCTTTAGATGCCGCCGCCCGGGTGCGATGCACCTCTTGCACCCGTAGGACGGCGCGGCTCTGCTTCAAGAGCATTGCACGAATCAATTACGAACATTTTTTATCCTACGCGTACTGTAAACGGCTTAATGATTTGAATTTAAACTGAAACAAGCGGAAGTAAATAGACATGCCGCGAAGTTTGATTTGATGGTTAAGTATACCATGGAGGATAGGTTTGATTATGCAATACTTTTAAATTGTCCCATTCTTTCCACCCATTCTAGAGTCGGAGCTCTAGCAGACCACCACTCCGCTTATTTGCAAATTGTGCGAAACAGAGATTCGACTCGAAGATATGATTTTGGAAGGATTTATCTTGGTTATTTAAGACATCGATAACATTGGAGTCCAAATACCATTCACGAATGTTACATTTCCTATCTAGGTCTTCTATTGATTACCTTCATGCATTCACTAAAGTACAAAAACCTCAAAAACGGAGAACTAGCTCTTTACCGTAAGTCATTTGCTACCCATTTCTTGGATACTGTTTAAAGTAATAATTTCACTCGAAAAGGAGTGAGTAAATGAAGTAAGCAAACGATTTCATCAGGTGTGTTGAAGACCAGTCAGCCTTTCCTCCATTTAATTGAGTGTCTCAGGATACTTAAAATATATAATAATAATAATAAGCTAAAATTTCTTAAAAATTAAAGATACAAAGAGAACGAATTTTCGAGTAAAAGAAGCATGACTTAAACTTACTAATAGAAGAAATACACACACTGAAGGGAAACGTACATACATACATTAAGGGGAATCGTAAAAGCCTTACAAACCTACTTTCAGTAAGTACTCACGTTTGATTCCTCATCTACAAAAGAATTTGAGTACTGAACCCAAAATATATATTAAAAGTAATTCGCAGCTATGTAAAGATCAAAAATTTAATAACGTTATATGAATAAGTATCAATTATTAGCTATTCATTTCTTCCCAATCAGATCAGGTAATAAAGATAATCTTATGAAAATAATATCATTAAGTCATAGAAATAATTCCATGAGAATAAAGACCAAATTTTGTTCATAATCTGCAATCCATTGAGACTAAATGCAGTAAAAGACGCTATCTCTAAGAATAAAGATATGTATAGCAAGTTGACAAAAATACTTCGTAGATAGTAACGAAAATCCCTATACTTTCTAAATGTCTTGGCGAGATGATCGGAAGAATTTTCAGCTATTTTCCGTAATTAGTCAATTCATATGATAAATTCACAGTCTTTCTGAAATCTGTTAGAAGGATATTAATTGACTACTAAGTACGCAAAATCGACACAAGCAAAACCAATGCAAGCACTGAGCTAAAAGAATAACAGATGGTTAAGTAGGACTCATATAACTTCAAGCACTTAAAAGCGATGGAATAACTGCAGCTGTGGGCACAAACGTCCGTGCTAACATAAAAACGTCCTTCAAAAATCAACCCTCGTAAGAGAGAGTGATAGCATGTGCGATTGCTGTCCGCATTTCCTAAGTCTTCAAGAATCTTCGACGGATCTTTGATTCGACTCCTTTGATCAAAATGATGAGAAAAATGCGATCGTTTAACTATCTCCGCCAACTCAGCCTCCGCGGGGGAGAGCCCGTGGACTAGTCAATCGAGTATTTCTACTTTAAAGAAGCCGCCCAATCATTAGAGAGCCAACTTTATTTCGTGACGAGTCGGGTGAGCTGGATTTGATACCACTCATCAGTTTCTGAAACGATAACGGAACCATCGTTGAACGCATTTTCAAAAGAAGAAAAAGAAAATCATTATAAAAGATTAAACATTAATGAGTCACATATTCATCGAGGACAAATTTTTGTAACAGTTCTTACGACTAAGCACTCGGGAATCACGTCATAATTAGGAATCGAACCAGGGACCGCAGTGTTTCGCATCTTCCAAGCCACTGAGGCCGGCAATTTCCGCGAATTCGGGTTGCTATTTTTCACTCCATGGATTGGACCACAACCGCCTAGAAAAAATTACAACTTCATTTCTTCGGTCTGCAAGGATTTGATTTTCCATTTACTTTTGTTATTGTGGATACTGGGATCGCAGCTTATAGATTATTGTTGCCATAAACTATTTTGCTCTCTCTTGTTTTACTACTCAAGTCTGTCTGCACAGTCTTCGGCCCGAAAACTGGTTTGATCCTCATCCCTCCAACGATCCCTTCATCCCTTTTTCGAGCATCGAATGGAGAAAACACAATTTTTTTATCGATATGCTTGCAATCATGGCGATGTTATTGCCAACAGCCTGCAAACGGATATTCAGGCCTTGTATCAGCAGCCCTTAACATGACCCCGTCGCCTAGGGCACATCTCACAATTTCAACAAACGACCACGAAACAAATCCCTGGCGTTTGAGGATGAAACGACGCGTGAATCGTTTGGAGGTGCCCCAACGTTACCACTTTCCTCCGGAGGACGTAGGGAAAGTCGGCAGATGTTGCACGCAAGGTCGAGGTCACACGTGGGGAGAGAGCGGGAGTCGCCCTTAGACGAAAACCGCCGGCGACGAATTTCCCTCGGACGCGAGCTTCGGATTCCGTATCGCTTTGGCGATGTCCTCCGCAGACCAGGGAAAGTTGCGCCGTTATAACTGCAGCCGGGAAGTGGGCCGCCTTCAAATCGAGCGGGGAAAACGAGAGGCGCAGTGAGGAAGGAATCCAATGTTTTGGGGAATTACACTTGGCGTCCTTGCGCGCATGAAGAATTACGACGTGCACAGAATCGACCAAGCATTTTACCAAAAAATGCATAAATTAGGAGCTGACGTGAGGGCAGCATGAGGAAGTTAACACTCCCATCTTGGGAAATGGGATGAATCGAAAGAAAGCAAAGGAAGGAAACCTGCGACCTTCAGGTCTTTGCTGCCTTTTTCGGCTCTTAATGCGGCCTTCGCCTGTATTGGAATTAACTCGGAATTTCAGATCATTAAATTCTCAATGTCTTATTTTGAGTCAATTAAAATAAAGTGGAAAATATTCCCCAGACAAATACCCAGCGATTTAATTCGTTTGAATAACGTACTATTTATTTATTTAGTGTACAGTGCCGCCGCAGTTAGACGCTATGTCCGATACGCTAACTTACATTACAATGTAGAACTAACGCAAATAATGTTACAAAGCTACAATTACAGAACATTAGTATTTAACCACCTCCTCCATTAAGTACAACGTTTTGCAAACTACGCTAATTTACAATTGATACAACTATAATTTACAAAATAAAAACCACTACAAAAACAACCCTAGTAGCACAGGTTGTTGGGCCAACGTTGGCATAATGTAGGCACCGTTGGGAAACGGTAAGTTTGAAAACTAACCAAATGCCTACGTTGGGCCAACAACCTGCGGCTACTAGGGTTGTTTTTGTAGTGGTTAAATTTATTTATAATTTATAAAGTTACAGAAGAAATAGGTGATTTTGCCGACATTGGGCCGACGTTGTGCCAACTTATTCTTGCCAACAATTTTTAGTTGTATACAAAGAAGAATAAACAAGGTTAACATTTGTTTGTCATGCCTCCAATAAGTTATTGCAATCATTATTACTCAGATGTATTTTGAGTTTAATTTTTCTCCGTGCTAACCATTGCTCGAACTATTTTGGCCGAGCATCCTGAATTTCCCAGGGGTTCTATTGTGCTCGTATATTTGAATAGACAACATTCGTCTGAGTTGGCGTTCGAGTATACGATTTTCCATTTTCCCGCGATAACGCACAGAAAAGACGTATTTAATAGAATTTCTTACATACGCGTCCACCATTATTTTCTAGTAGCACGCGACTGAGTCCTTTACCACCAACTCCACTCCGAAAATGCTAAGTCTTAAATCCTTTTTTAATTTCGCGCGATGGTTGCTGTGGATCCTGCTTCGTGGTACTGCGCACGCGCCGAGCAGACATTGCGTGCTCATTGAGTCCCGAAAATTCAACGAAAAACAGTGAACATCTGTGAAACTATTTAAAAACAATGGTACGTTTATAGGGATTAATTATTAAAACATATAAGCGAAATGGATTAGCTTAGAATAATATTCGGGAATGTCTGGGAGCTCGACCAAACTCTGGCGCTATTCTTTCTTTTAACTTACTAACTTTACTAACACTGCCGCCAAGTTGCGCCAGTATAGTATGTTGACAGTTGTATTGAGAACGGCCGAAAAGATTGTTGTGGATTCAGTGTCTGGCGAAAATATCTGGTTCACTCAGTTGGATTAATTCTGCGATTTCAACTGCAATTGTCAAGGTAAGTTAAATTAACATTTATATAGTTAATATACCTATTGTAGCAATTTGCAGTTCAATGAAAAAATGGATTAGCCTGTTTCGTAGGCCGTTAACATCTTAGCTATTTATATAATGTATTTTATCTGAAATTTTAGTTCGAATTTCATGTGAATTGTGAATATCTAGTTACGTAATACTTCTAATAACTAATCATAAATGAATTGCCTATTCAGTATTAAGAGTACCATGTTCAAGTGCTTTATATCGACCAGCCTACTCTCGATTTTTCTCATTTTTCAGGCGGACCTGTTGAGATCCAATGACAGACGTTTGTGCCGATTGATTATCACACCTTACAACGTTCAATGTGTTGGTGATTTATTTTTCTGGTTTAAGTTAACTGTTGCCAATTGTATTTATGTAATGTAGTCGAAATAGAAAATAATTAATTTTTGTTATACATATATCTTGATGTGCATCATTTCATTCTTAACAGCGTTATTCCACATTTAATCAGAAAGGTGCATATTGCTGCTGGTAAAGAGTTATTTTAATCTTGGCAAAGAGTTACCTACTTCTTTGTTGGGCCAATGAAGGACCAACGTAATTACCATAACGCTTATGTTGTAGTTATTCGTTGGGCCAACGTTGGGAGAGTATTAGTTGGCCAACCGTTAGGCAGGCCGCCATTCCAGATGGTCTGCCAACCGTTGGTAACAACGGTTTGCCAACGTTGGGCCAACCAATTTGTGCTACTAGGGAATGATAGTTTAACAATTAACTCGAACAAGTCACTAGAATACATACCTATACAGAATACTAGTATAAAAAATTAAAAAGCATTGCTCACTTAAGAAAATAACTTAATCGGAACGCATTAAATAGTTATGATTCACACATGAACTCAAAATTACCTTGTAATAGCATTTACACCTGTCACTATTACTTATCACGTAAGACTTTTTAGAGTTCTTGAAAGGACTTCATGGCCTATCTATGGACTATGTCGATATTTAACTACTTACATCTACTGTTAAGTATATACGTTTACATTAGCATCTTGCAATCCGCCATACAGCGTGTAATACTTAATTCAAGTGCGGCTTGACAATTTCACGTGCGGCCAAATGGTTTCATACGCAGCTTAACGGTAATTGCGGTCTTCCGAAGGGAAAAGGTCTGCAGTAGGGTGGGAATCCTTACATCTATGTAATCACATTCACTAACAGGCGTCTGCCAATAAAAACTTTGTTCAAAATCACTTGATTGTAACAAAGTAAAAGAAATATAATGTTTAAATCCCAGGTCTCTGGTATACAGGGAATTCGTAGTCATTACCTTTATATCAGATGTTCCTTATAGTGTATTAAAGTGTATGCCGTTTCTATTTCACTAACCGAAATACAACTTATATAGTTCGATAAGTTACTACATTATTAAATTTAATACATTTCCACGTGGCCCTAAAACAATCTACATTTTGAAATTCAAAGTAATACTAATAACTGAACTCTGCTTTTGGTAAATACACTTCCAATAAGGTTTTTTTTATATATTTAATACTAACCCCATAAGCATCAATTCTTACGCAGTTACAGCGAGGGACACCGACAACTACAAAAATGAAATATCTATGCCTTGATCATGGAAAACCCGATAAGCCAGTGTCCAAACCCGGAACCTTGGCGCTAGTAGGACGTCATGCCTGCCCCTGGCTAACCCAACGAGGTTGGCAAGTATGATAGGTAAATATGAAATTTTGGAAAATAATAAGCTGCCGTGTACGCAAGGGAACATTTAAGTTCCCGGTCCACCTTTTTCCAAGACATTTCTCTATTACATGTTGTTTTCCTTTTTTCCCTTTCGAAAACCCTAAAATGTTCATAGGTTCGCAACATAACGGGAATTCCGGTTCCGCACTTTAGGTCAAACGAGTTACTTTTTTATTTCAAGATAAGATTTCTCGCCATGAACCTGTTTTCGTTAGTATTTTTATCAAAACGATTTAAAATTTCCGCAAAATTTCGAAAAAACGCAGTAAGGAAGATGCTTAAGTTAAAGTTTATAAGCAGAACACCATATAAAAGATGGTTAATGTCTAATAATATAGTATATAGGGCGTTTGTTTAAAACCAGAAGGGTCTGTTCATGAGCTTAGTTGGGTTGGAGGAAGGTAATTCTTAATAGGCTGAAAGACTCAGAATCCACATTAAAATCTCTATGGGACAATATTCATCGATAAGCGGCTAGGTACGTAATCGGAAAGCATAAGAACGATGTGAGTGTTAGTAAAGTGTTAGATCAGCTAGGATGGGAATCGTAAGCGTCGAGGAATAAGACCTTTAGGTTAACGGCTGTATTTAACGCGTGGAACTGTAAAGATGGTTGGGGCGAACTACGAGAGAGGTTTCAAAGTCCTAATTATATTGGACGCAGCGACCGCAGATTAAAAATAAGGGAACGGGAACAGAAAACCGTTGTGGCGAAGTATTCTTTTATCAATAGAGGCAAAAGGGAATGGAATGCTTTGCCTGGAGAACTCATTCGAATGCCGAATAACGCTAAAAAATTAAAAAAGAAACGAAAAAGGTTATAAAATATTAATTGTTTGTATTTAGTACAGCCATTTTTAAATTGCATGTATATAATTATATATATTTTCTAAGTTAATGAACTATGTACGATTTTATATGTTGTATGACTATGTTGTATTTACTGTCATTATGTAATTATTGTTAATTCTGTACTGTACACGGGAGGTTTTTGGAGGGGTTTTCCTCCCGTCCTTGGGCGAATGCCGGACAGATCTGGTAATTATTTTCCTTTCTTCCCCTTTGCCGTTGCCACCTGGTCCTTTGATATATAAATGATAATCCGTAATACAAGTGGTAAAACGGCGGAGGCGAAACATACTTCACGGCGAACTGTCCTACATCCCATCTCGTAATTGTTGTTCTAAGAAACCCATTTCATCCCATTGTAAGTTTATCCACCGAGTTTTTCCTTGAAATATAGTCATCCCATTGTCACGCCCAAGATTTGACTCTTCCAATTTATTCATGTATTCTGAATTTCTCATTCATTCCTCTCTAACCCACTTGCGCAAAGCCAAAGATGCACAGGTTCTCTTCGTTTCTATTCTAACAGTGTGTTGCTTAAGTGGCTACACATTCAAAGTAGCGAAAGTATTTAAAACAAACACTTTCCTTTTCGTGTTTATTAGGATAGCTGACTTCTGAAGCGTGCGCTTAGCACTCTAAACCAGCCTTTCTTTCCTCATTTTCGATCCTTCGAAAGATGATTTGTGCCGAACAGATATGCCATTAAAATCTTCGGTAATGCACCCATCGGAATAAACGATTAACAACTTAATTTTGAAGTATCCATATTTTTTTATTATGAATTCGTGCTCATTTGGAGTTATCGGTTTCGAATCGATCAATACTAGATTTACATTCATATTATACTTCCCTGTAACGTTTCCGTCGTAAGAAGAGAGTCTAGTGACCGATAGTGCAAAATCATGATATCTACCCCCTCGACAATGAAAAATGCTGGACATTATCGGAGGAAACAAATCTTTCATCCACTTCAGTACTGAAGGGGACCGAATGACTTCAATACAAAATGAATTTCGTACACAAAAAATCTTCCTGCATGATAATTTTAAGTTTATGGGTATGAATTTTTCATTTACGTAAAGAAATGAGACAAACTAGCATATACATCACATGCATCGACATCACCCATAAGAATATAAACCAAAGAAGATCTATAATATAATCCATAAATCATTCTAGCAGATTGAACAAAAGTTTTCGGAACATTTATGTGTCCCAAAAAGCATTTTCGGGTAAATTTAAGCATTCAAAGCTCGCATTGATAACCTTCGTTTAATTTGAAAGTGCTTTTCGCTCATGAACTTCCTCAAACCTGTAATTTTGTTACAAATGCTACCCATCTCGCAGGGACGTAGCCAGGATTTGTACCTGTGGGGGTTCCTGAGTCATGGAGTAAATACACAATTGCCTACGTTCATGGGGCAGGAAAAACCTTCAGCCCTGAATGTAACAATAAAGACGGAATGAGATTTATATCTACATTCATTTCCTGCGAGTCAACAGTGGCGTGAGTAACAGTAACTATTTAAAAAAAGGAAAATGGGTAAGGGTGACTTTGCGCAAGATGGTGAAATCCCAAGGAAGAATGGACTTGAAAAAAGTCTGACGGGCCCGGGAATCGAACCCGGGTCTCCCATAAGACTAACTATTTAAACAATTACAATTTACCTCCCATAATCTCGATTTTTAAAACTCATTTTGGCTCTTGGGGAGGGTTTAACACCCAAAACCTCCTTCAGCCCCCGCTCCACTGTTTTTCTGATCATCATTTATTGCTCATAATAAACATTGCCTAATTTAAAACTGACAGATAGGGACAGAGTAAATCTAAAGAAATTCATTAGGCTATATCCAGCGAAGGTTTCTGAGATTAGTTCATACATTTTTAACTTTGTTTACTTCTGTTGGAGGATTGCTTAACTCAAGGCGTGGACAACGTTTCGCTATTAACACATTCTCAATCTGTTGACAAATACGGGCTACGGAAATGAGTGAAGGATACAGATGGAGATAAAATTTGGTCCTAAACCATATGTTTCACTTTCACTGCTATAAAAGAGAATGAGATTGACTTTCTTAGCCTTTTTAGATGTTAATCTAATCACATTCTCCATTTCGTGACAGATTTTTAACAATCTTACAGATGGAATTCTTAAGTTATGATTGCAATGCTTTTTTTCTACATTTGAAACTCTCTCCTTGTTAATATCATCAAGTCAGAATGCGTGAGTAGACGACGCAAGAACGTCACAGCAATGCACTTCGTACAATGTTAACAACCTTCACGGATGAGAACTTATAACGTCAGCGACGCTGTTTATAGAGAATAATGGGCTATAAACATGCGTCTTCATTTTAAAACGAGGGCCTTCTCCCTATAGTTAAGCAGAAATCCTCTCTCCATTTTAATGAACACATTTTGATGGCATTCAAAGTAACTTTCTCTGAATTTAAAGACCACTACATTTTTGAGTCTTTTTCCGAAAAAATGGCCGTTCCAACGGTATATCATAGACTTAAAATTCATGCAACGTTCGACAAGGAAATTCTTTAATGGTTCTCATTTTGCAGTAAAAGAAGATCACCTAAACGATGTTTCCCAACACGATGAGACGAGTCCCACTAGCGGGACTTACGATGCCACTAGGTGGAACTCGAGCTGATTGATGTCGTTTCATTCGATTTCCTTTTCTGAAATTTATTCTTCAAATATTTGGTTTAAATGCTAAGGAGTGCCGCGAGAATTTCACCTCCATTTATTAGCAAACTAAATTTTTGCACATACTAAATTACGACAATAAGAAAAGTAACAAACATTTTGCCCCTTTTTAGAAATTAGCTGTTTGGGAGGTGGCAAGTGGTACTTAGGATCATAGGTCAGGAAAGACTAATCTAAAAGTATATTCCGGATATATTACAAGCGATTATGCACTATGCAACCATGACACCATGAACACGCTTTATAAAAGACCATTGCTGGTCTTTTATAAAGCGTGAATTTTACAGCCATAATCCCAGTTGATCATATATTAAAAGCATAAATATATTATAAGTCAAGTTTTTCTCATATACTATCTTCTAACCTATGGTATTTGATACCATTAAAGTGAAGATAGATAAATCAAATATCAGTAGTGAATACAATAGTGGATTCTTCTACGTGAAAATCAGCAGAGGAATGTACTTCGTTACAAAAAAAGTCATTCTACAATATTGTTTATGATAAACATGCTTACGTAACCTCAAAATATGTCTATGAGTATGTGTGTCAATAGATTTAATGGCATGCAGCCAGATTTACTAACAATGATACCTCTTCACAATGAATGATTCAATCTAAAGGCATGAAGTTTCTTTTTACTTCCTGGAGGCGTTTCACCATTCTCTTGGATTAAAAGAGAACGGTTTATCTTTATGACGACTCATCCATATACCAAGGAGTACAATTGAATGCAGAACTAGGCAGAGGAGACTTTGAAAAGGGTTAGCTATATTTAGTAAATGCAAGGAACTGGAAAGAATACGAATTTCCAATTATGCATTAGGAAATTTCTTTTCTCTGATTGACTTGAAATTTTTGAAATTCCTCTCTTACCGATCTATCAGGATCATCAACATTGGCATTCCGGTTTCAATAGCTTCTTGTTACTTCTATTTATAAATAACCCGGTCCTCCATTTTATGATCCTGCGAATGAGAAACGATTGTTAATCATCAAACAGTGACCGAATATATAAGAAATAATTATTCACAATTGCAATAAATACCTTTAATGTAATTGGATTTATGCCTAAAATCATAACGCAATTTCATCCCTTTTATTTTCGACAAGGAATGTTAAAATTTAGCATTTAATCCCACATGTTTAAAATGAAGAAAATTAATTACTGTGAGAGCTCCTAACTCTTCGAAAATCCGTTGGATGATTTCACGTTCTAATTCACTGATAATTGTGATGTTTTCTTTAGATCCAAAGGTATAAAAAGAAAAAATTAATTGTACAAGAAAGTACCCAACGGAATTAAAAACAAACGTTGACAATGCGAAGCGGTTTCACCAGTGATAATTTCCATAAATTAGACAAGGATTTTGCACACGCATCTTCTCACGTAATTTTTGCGTTGAAATTTCCGGTAAATTGATCAATTCAGAGAAAGCGGATTCTAATTGGGAAAAGACCAGAAAAGGAATGCATCAATGAAAAATTATTTATTTAACAAAATTATCAAATAAATTCTGTATGGATGGAAAATGAAAAATTATTTATTTAACGTAATTACCAATTAAATACTTGAAATAAATTCATGAAAATAGCTACAGTAAGCATGTGCATACGCTCGCAAACAGAAAAACAATACTAGAGGTATCTTCATGTTTCAGCATACTCAATGGCTAACGGGAGGTCGATACTTCAAAAACACAGATATCTGATAAAGGCGATGAATTTACCTACCGTACGTAAAAATGATAAAGATACCTCATAAGAAATAATCATTTTCCCCCTAATAATGTTTCCCTTTTTTTCAAGTAAGGTAAACAGCTAACGAATCTAAAACCTTCCGTCTTGGCATCTCACATTTTCCTGCTTTTCGATGCTCCCATTTTCTGCGATCATCCTACATCTCTCTGTAGTGCATTCTGTGTCAGAAATAAAAGTACATGAGTACATACAAAAGTCCCGATTAGTAAAGCCTATCTTTTCTCCTACCCGTCAGTTCATTAATGTTTTATTAGTGATTGATCATTTAGACTCGTGACCTATTTAATAAACCAATTGTTAATTTCTTGATGCGTCATTGTTTCCGATTATACCCGCAGCATTAATCCGAAGGGGTCGAGAAACTGATGCCTTATTGCGGGAAAAAAATACCACCGAAGTGATTGTCTTTGAATATAACGGCAAGGGCAAGCTTGTTGGCCCAGATGTTAACTTGAAGACTTCAATGTCATTCTTCCTTTCAAATAAGGCATCTCTGGGAATTATTCCATCATAAAAATGCCAACTGCATTCCTACAAGTAACGGTTTTAATCAAACATCCCACGGGAGAGGATAATTTACCAAATAGTATAAATTAAGTATTCTTTTTTCTCTGATAACGACAGTCTTGCTATTGAAGTGCGCACTGGGTAATTCCTAAGAGATTGGTTTGTCCGTTTCCTTTTTGTTTTTAGCTTTGGTCTCAGAGAATAGGTGCGGACCGCTGGCGAAACGGCTCTTGGAGTGTTTTAAGTCTCCAATAATGACTAAGGAAAGGTGAACTTCTTTGCACGATGAAGTTGTGCAGTTGACCCCAAAGGAATGACAAATGTGAAAAATAGCGACATGACTTGGACTCGAACCCAGGTATCTCACTTTCCGGCCAGGTATTGTAACCTAGTTAAAAACCTGGCCAGAAAGTGGGAGGCCTGGGTTCGACTCCAAGTCATACCGCTATTTTCACGCTTGTTATTCCTCCAATAATAAGTATAAATTAAGACGATTAAAAGGATAGCGTAAATAAATAACTCTTGTAACCAGAGAGTAATATTATGGGATTCTAAAAAGTAATGTCTGAAACAATCCAGTGTGTATCAAAGCAGGACTTGAAATTAGAATTTCATCTGTGATGCTTTTGTGTTACCACGAACCTTTGAAAACCTCCAGAAAATCTCTAAAAATCTATGAGAAAATAATTCAGAAAATCCCATTTTAATCTCGAATCATGTTGTTTGCTCATCATCTATTTACCGAAAGGTGATTCGTATACTTATTCGCGGGTCAATACAGATCAATGAAACCCTTAAAACATTCCCCCTCCATATAATTTCCTTTACTTATCTGTCACTGTTATTAAGTACACTATTTCATTTTTCTTTAAATAGGAGAAGTTCGTTCGCTCATCTACTGACCTAACTGGTAATTTAAACTTATGATATTTCCTGAAATTGATTAATCTTGAAATATAGTCTTTATAACTAAATAATAAACACATTTTCACGTCAAATTTACAGCAGAAAGCATTTTTTGGGTAGATATATAAGGTATGGTTGAAGAAGAAGTTACACTGTTTTGTTTCCATAAATTGTGGATAAAAGATCGCCTCTTCATCTTACAAATTTGTGGAACTTAAAATTACCTAAGGAATAGGTTATAGAGGCATAGCAGGGGTAACCAGCGAGTTTTTTCTCTAAGCTGTGCGCCTTGGCGACCGTGCAATACTTTTTTAACTGCCGCGAAATTATTTTTTCGAGCACCCACCAATTATTGATAAAATTGAAAGCTTTAGCTTCCAAAACAGCACTAGTAATTTCGTATACATGAATTTAACAATGATATTACATGGCCTATTTTGTCATAAATGAAGAATACCAAAGTAAATAGAAATTTCGGAATTAAACAACTTTTAAAACGACAAAGAGATTTATAACTTTCACTGATACAATATATACATTAAATGTAAACTTAAACATCTAGCCCTGCCTCGATGATTTTCACGTCATAAATTACACATTGTGGGTCAGTAAAATCATAAATCTCTCTGTTGTTTAAAATTATGTTTTATTCGGCAAATCCACTTTATGACGAAATTATACGAAGGTACGGTATTCATGAATAATACCAGAGAAATCGCAACTTAAAACCTCCTTGGCAATTGTGGCTCAGCCCCGTAAAAGAAGCTTCCGCATCTTGCCGCACAAAGACGGAAAAATATAAGGAAAACAAGCACCCAATCATTATGGTACTCGTAAACGCTTGGATTTAAGTATCCGCACACTCCCTCTTCGTTATGAAAAGACATCGATTTTTAAGTTGCCACGCACATTCATAGTCAGGTGTAGCTGACAGACAGTTCCAACATGGAATAGCTAACACTACAATCAGCTTTTGAATACTTCAGTAGCATGATATACTTGTTAGCCTACAGTTTACCGTACTTCCAACAACCCTTGAGGTTGCAGGTTGGGAGCCCGAGAGGTGTATCTCAATTAATTATATTATATATAATCAATTGTAAACGTCTATTCCACTGATTTCGCCGACGTCGATGGCAAAATGGTTAGTAATGGTTTCTAAAACTAATATTCCCGTTTCGAGTCCCGGCTAGGCGGGTTTCTGCGGGCTATGGCATGGGTGTTTGTGATAGTCCAACTTATTACAAGGGGATATCATAGGTTCTACTGTTTTCTTTAAGTAATCAATACACAAAGGATTTCTTTTCCTTTGTGAATTATAAAGATGTCCCACCAAGTAACTCTAGACTCTATCTAACAAACAATAATAAAAATTTGAAGAGAGGGGTGATGGGTGCATAACCACAAGGACGAATACCAGAGCAGAGCCCAATAAGATCAGGAGTGAAATTTTATTCACATGGCTTGAATGAGTATAGAAACCCATCTGCTTCCTCACCTCCTTTTAGGAAATATTTCCTCTCCCCTTCAGGAAAATTTTATTTACTCCTAAATTTGAGCATCGCCAAATTTCTCAGCAAAATCATCTCTCTCTCAAAGCCTCCGCCGAAATGTTTTCTCTGAAAGCGAAATGAGATTTCCGTCTGACTCTCGAAAGTGGTTCAAGCCTACCCATAAGAATGTATTCAAAGAACTTCATCTCCTCTCCGATTCTGTTCTTGTGTTTTCGTGCTCATAGTAAAAGCTTTCTCCGAGGATAGTTTCATCAATGACTGCTGGAAATTTGATTCTACCCTCGACGTATTCTCACCCGAATCGACTGCTGCTTCATCATTGTCACATAACTTCGAATGCATACATATCACTGAAAATTCTCCAAGGATTTTCCATGCATAGATGAACATCTGTGAACACTTGCTTAGAAAGGAAAGCATTGCTGTGACAACTCGAATTTTCATTAGTGATAAGGATCAGGCGAAACAAGTTCGAGTTAACAAGTGGCTGACGTTCGAAGTATTCTCTATCACAGTGATAAAGTTGTTAGAGGATGCAATAATTAAATCGACTGCCAATTTTTAGAGCTAAAATCTTGATAGTGAAGCCAAGCTTTAATTTTCTACCAATATTTTTTTTGGATGATAAACTTTCATTTTAATTCAATTTCGAGGAATGAATAATTAATTGACTAAAAGTATACATTCAACAAAGAAGCAAAAACTCATGAACGATCAAATTATATACTACAGGAAAATAAAATTTCCTTTCTTGGTTAGAGTATTTTCTACCCCAATGGTAAATAATAAAATATTCTGTAATGGATCCTCTAAGGAATTTCAGATGAGGTCGAGGAAATTTTGATGTAATCTGGATAAAAATTTTAAATGAGACCGCATATTTTAATTATTACTAATTCAATCGTTCAATTTTTTAATTTTCCTATAAAAATGCAGTACTTCATGCCTAAAAGTCTTTTAGAGAACTATCTAAATACATTATCTCATTAATCACCCATGTTTAATATTGTTATTCTAAAGGAATAACAAGTGTGAAAAATAGCGACACGACTGGGACTCGAACCCAGGTCTCCCACTTTCCGGGCAGGTATTCTAACCACTGAACTACCGTGCCGCGTCTCTCTCACACTGTTAAGGGAATGCTTTGTGAGCAAGACTGGCAGTCTCCACGTAGTGGCACAACCTGCCGTCCGAGGTCCTCACTGAGGCAGCCGGCTCACAAAGCGGTGTTATGAGGTTATTTCCCCCCAGGAAATCACAAGGATAAAGGAAAGGAAGGTAACTTAGTAGGTTGTAAAACCTACGAAAATCCCAAAGGAATAACAAGTGTGAAAAATAGCGACACGACTTGTTATTCTAGTTCAGTTTCAGATCATTCGGGCAACGATTTGAAATATTAATCACTTGCTGTGTTTTAAACTCATAAAAACAACAAAAAGTAATCGATTGTATAAAATGAAGGAAGTAAATTTTTTACAAAATATTTTTCTTTGTGTTGATGTTAAAAATGATTAAAGGTATCAATACACATTTATATTTCAATAAAATTAATATATCTCAAGATTTAAAGGGTATTCTTTCAACTTTAAGCTTTATGATTATTGAATTTTTCTGACCAATAATTTTCTTGTACTTGGACCGCCATGCATCTTTACTATTATGTAATATTACTGTTTTCGGGAAAGGCATGAAAAAAATTAAAAGAAAACTGCAATGCATTTCTTATGAGAGATATTCGTAACGGTAAGTCGTCGAACCCAGGAAATGTCCATACCGTTAACGTCACTCAGTCACGTTCTCTAACAATACCTAGAGTTAGGTTATATCTTCCCAGGAAGTCTATCAAAAGCTTCTTTTGTAAATCGGCACAATGCATTCTTATGGGAAAAACAGGAATTTCTGGATTTTATGGGCTAGAACTTACGATAGCTGGGTCAGATGCTTAATTTCTCTGGCGTCTAGTTGACGGGACCTATATGCCCAGAAATCAGCAACACGTTCATACCAGTTATTCAAGACTATGGATCTTTATTGGCTTCTCTACGTACACAATAATGAAATCATTTTGATACTTTAAGGCCATTATCCGGGAAAAGTACTGCTCATAAAACCCTAACTGGGGGGTGATTCGTATTTGTTGTCTCGAAGTCTGTCCAAGTACCAAAATTAAATCGGAGTCTGGGTTACCGGCACTACATTACCCTGTCAGATGAATGAGGCAAGTGATTTACTTAGCGCGAGACATGAAAGGAATCCGATACAACACAAAACAACCAAATCACGCTTCAGATGCTTTGGATAGATTGGGGGTAATTTAGCCCGAGGGTACAACGCGATGAAACCGTTAAAGCATGCATTAAATAAAAGAGATTCCAACGCCTGAATCGCATGCAATTCCAGGGAAGCTTCTTTCCCAGCATACCTCAACCTCCCTCTCGTGGCAGGAGAAAGCACCGCGCATTACTTAGGAGATGAGGGGAGAGTTTTGTTTTTCAGATTAGTGGGAGCGGAGAACAGTTGAACAGCGGAGGACGCGAGTGAAAGTCCCATCGCATCTCCCCCCCTCCCGGGAACATCTTTCCTCTGGAGCTATAAGGAGCCAGTGCCTCTTTCAAACATCTTCATTGAGCAGCCGTTCTCACTCTTATACCCTCATCGGAAGGTGCTACTTTGGTGTCGGAGGACAGTGGTTCGAGACTCGGAGGGAATTACAGAGAGCGCCGAGGGGCGAGGTGAGTCAAATTTCGCCCTCGCGGCCAAAATTCGATTTCTCCCACATCTGTCGCTCCTATTGATTCGTCTTCTAAGAAATTGAATAGAACGGTCCCAACCGATACTCTCGAATTCGGAAAATTCGTGCCTTCCGGGAAATGGCAAATCAACAGAGGAAATACGATTTCCCGCTAATGATAACTTTTTCCTTAGATGCCTTCGGAAAAATTAAGCTTGAAAAGCTACAAGGAAAATTGACGGAAATACCAATTTTCCAATTACATTGAATTCTTCCGAGTTATTTCTGAATTAATCTCATCTTCATTTTCTCTGCACCGTTACGAATATATATACATTATATTTGCACTTAATTATTTCAGCGTTATCTTCGAACTAATTTTCAGGATAAAACGATTTAAATCCTAAAACATCCTTTCACTTGACTCCATCAGACTAAGCTTTCAAGAGTGAGATATAAATATTTCCGTTATGAGCGATATTAATCTACAGAACTCAAGGGTGCTTTGAAAATTTCATTTAACATTTCTTTTAACCTTAATTTCCCGCTAAATATAGATAGAAACATGATAATTGTACGCTTGATATCGGATTAATCGCTTAAGTATCAACAAGTTGGTTGCTATGGATACACCTTACTAATTTAACCACTTGGTCAGAAAATATCACAGGACATCCCTTTACTGAACAGAATTGTTACTTGAAAAACATAAAAATGAAATCTTAATGTTCTTTGTTCCCGATTCCATGCCTATAAAGGAGTGGGCATTCTTTCTTTTACACTTTTTCTCTGCACTGTTCTGTATTCCTGATCATGTCGCATTATTTCCGTATTCTCATATGTTTAAAAGTATTTTCGCACCAAGTTAATTCGCCTAATCCGACTACTAAGTACGAAGTCATGATAGCTTCCCTTCAAAATTGACATGTGAATAATAGGCTAATGCGTTTGTGAGAGTCTTAGTGCTAATTCCTTCTAATGTAACCACAAATGAAATAGTTGTATCCATCGTGGATTAATATAACCCGATTTAGATAGTTTATCGGTTTCAAATGGCGTGCTGGAATATCTGGCGCGATATAAATAATATGGGCGCCTTTTGTGATTACATTAAGGGCTGCTAAATTTTAAAGGTCTTCCCGAATCACGAAGGGCATAGGACCTAACAACATACATTTATTTCTCATCCATAATATCAGGTTACACAATTTATATCTTACGTCCGGGAAAAGCAAGATAACGTAGATGAGGCTAACAGTACATTCAAAGATGCTATACCTCAAGACTACCACAACCATCGCCAACCCCTTCTACGACTGAAAGCGATAATCAATTACGCGTGCAGATTTCACCAAAGATTTAGCTTCTGGCGGGGAAAATCAGCCGCAACATTCTGATCGTTTGATCCGGGAAAAGCTGGTCTATTCATCTCGTTTTAGCATTGATCAAAAAGAGGACGATTTAAGGGATCGCCAGCCATTTATTAAGACCTAACCAAAGATGGGAAATTTAAAGCAATAAAATCGAAAGCAGCACTCATTATTTTCTAGAAATACCGATGCTGAATTTGGTAATGGGGTGTATTGAAAATATTTGGTCCAAGATAAATTTGAAATTTGTTGCTTCTTTCAGTATCAAATTTGCACCGATCTAAAACCTACTTATGTTTACGTCACTTGCGAAACTACACAAATTCCATGTCCTGTGGAATTAATCTGGAATACATACTATGTTAATTGATACAATTGATCTTGAACACATTGTGATACAATTAATCTTGAATGCATATAGATATATACATACACATATATACATGCCCTCCGAATCGTTAGGGACATCTCCCAGGTTCCAAAATTCCATCAGATATCGTTAAAATCATTTAGTTTTATTTTAAAGTAACTGCACCGTATCAGTGACACACATAAACTAAAATTGTCCTTTTATGCTGTGATTTCAGTTTCAAAGCAATTTCAAAACAAATTTAAAGTATTCCAGAGAAACCGTCCTTTCTGTCATTCTAATTGTCTCACGAAACACAATTAAACGAGATGAGGTGAAAGTTTCCATTCCGAACACAAAGATTTCCTGGAATGGGATATTACGTGCGAAGGACGTGCAAAGCAAACTATCTCTTTCTTTCTAATTGGTGTGATTTAACAGATGGAACATAAATTCACTGATTCATTCCGCGATTGGGGTATTTCGCGGCAGTGATGCAACTCTCGCAACTCAAGAGCGCCTCTCACTACCGCAAATGATTGGAAAAAGTGAGAGAAAGCTGAAAAATGACCCATGACCCGTTAGTGAATGTGGATCTGGTTCCGAAAAGGGAAGTACCTTTTGGAAGGAGAGCTCACGCAGTGAAAGGACACGACCCGTGTATATACCATGGGAGCGGTTTGTGTGCATCGCGCATCTGAGTAAGAGAAGCCAGAAAAGTGCTTTTGGTATTCTCCTCGTTACACAGTATGAAAGCGAAGTGGAACTGTTGCATTCGGGGTTGCCACCTCTCCGGGTTTGACGCATAGGATCCGGGCTTTAGGAAGCTACTCCGTATGAGAGAACATAATCTTCTAGTCAAAACTGATTTTTATTCTATAATTTTAATACCTACAAAAACAAACATAGAGGTACCAGAGATGGTCGGGGAGTAGAGGGTTTCAATTGAAGTAATTAAACGTCGATAGAGAAAATGGGTGGGTCAAATACTGAGAGAAGAGAGATTGATGAAGAATTGAGGGTGGAATGCAGAGAGAAAGACAAAGATAAAACTTGGTAGATAAGGTAAAGTTTGGGATAAGTTGGCAAGAAACGAAAGAAAAGGCATTGAATAGGGAATATAAAGACACATAAACCTACCAAAATGTAGAACACCTTTGTATATTTTAATATCAGGAAATCAAAACGCAAAGGTCGAAAATTAAAAATGACTCTATACGACACAAAATACAATTCTACATTCAATGTGGAATAGCAACGAAACCTGTCGGATAAACTTCTAAAAACTTCAGGTTGGAAGCAGAAATCTCCGGGTTAATGAGAATTTCGAGGTAGTGACCCCGGTGATATTTTTATGATGAGGAAGTGAAAGGCTAAAAATTCCTTTAGTACACGTGATAAATGCGAACGGAACAATTTAATTAAACTTTAAGAGGCTATTTTAACCCAAGTATAAATTTAAGTAAAGATATCGCCGTGATTGGTACTCGAACGTAGGCCTTCCACTTTCCGAGAGGGTGTTCTCATAATTTAACTATCACGCCCAATTTCTTTTTCACGCTACTCATTGACTCACTAAAGACAATACGCGAAAAGAATTTAACTAAACCCTGATTAAAGCCGATTTAAAATGCCTTCGTTTTAATAAAAGAATAAGATAGATGACAGACAGACATATTTTCAATGAAAATCGTTTACAATGAAATCAGTATGATCAGGTGTGACTTCAAGGAAAGTCATGAAACTGAATTTGTACTCTCTTCAGTATCATTTAATTTTCCAGTAAAGTCTCCAAAACTGCATGTCTAAATGTTCTAGTGAGATAGCTTAATGATTAAAGCAGCCGCCCGAACAGGATTAGATTTTCGATCTCGTCAACATTTTTCGGGTCTTGCAAATATATCAGAAATTAAATTAAATAATGAATTACAGCACTCAGAGGCTACATATGATCAATTTAAAATCCATAATGACGTATGATAAAGGAGTAAATTGATATTTAAATAATATGATCTTAAACTGATTCATCTGGAATATGCGGCGAGTATATGGGACCCAGCGGATGAAACGGATGCTCGCGAACTCGAGAAATTGCAGGCGATACGGTTTGTTATAAAGTGCTACAATAGAAAAGCAAGCGTTACGCAAATGCTCTCAGACGCAGGTTGGGAATCCTTGAAAGAAAGGAGATTAAAAGCTAAGATGCGATTACTTGATAAATTCAGAGAAAGTATATTTTCGGAAGACGTAATTAGTATTAAGCAACCCCACTGCTACTTCGTCCGATCCAACAGTGAGCGTAAAGCAAGAGAAATGGATGCGAGGACGAATCCTTTTAGGGACTCATTCTTTCCGCGCACGATACGCGATAACAATAAATAAAGCGGCAATTCCAACTCTTGGGGTTGCACCCCCTACCACACGCCTAAAGGCGGCTTGCAGGGTATGTATGTTGAAGTTAAACAATATGCTTTGTATAATTCCGAATCTGAATAATTCCATCTGAATCAAATAAAAGAGAAGTAAAGAAAGATTCCTTCAGTCAACATAACTCATGCACCGACTTCAGCCAGAAACATTTTAAACCAACCATAGTTATCTATTGTTTGGTATTTCGGTTCAGTAATATATTTTAAAATTTTTTGATTAATCTCAAATTTTGATTCTTTTAACGATTTCTAAAATCAGAGAAGTGGCGATGTATAAATTCCAAGATTTTCAAGAGGATTTCATTCTCAAATATCCTCTAAACCTAAGAATAATGAATTCACATAGAAGATTTTAGCTCTGAAGATGCTACGAAGATTCAGCTTTTACTTTTGTTTGTGAAATTTAATGAGCGTAAATTAAAAATAAGCTACTGCTAACTGGAAGAGTACCACTTTGTTTTAAGTAAGCACTGGTGCTAATGAAACCTATTACTACTTGGGGCAACAAAATTAGTATGTCCTAATGGATTTTAAAAGTAGGACAACGTTCGAAGGAACAGATATAGTGTTCAAGTTTACACGAGGTGCATAGGCTTTTTTCAGAGTTCAAAATATAACTTTATTAAACAAGGAAAATTCAGTGATGTAAGAATCGATATTTGATAGCTTTAGTTTCAAATCAAAGATACGGTTTCACTTTTGCTCATTAGTGACAAACATAAATAAACTACATTTGTTAAGTTGCCCCTTTGAATACCTCAAAAATATGGACACAAGATGACTTTTTCTAAAGATGCAAATACTTATGGAGAAGCGATGGATTGCACCTTAGTCATCGTCTAGTGATTCCTCAAAGAATGCTTAGGAAAGTAGCGCAGCATACAGTCAGTGCGTGAAGTTGAGGTTATGTAAGGAGTTAGATGAGAGGTAGAGAAGACGCAGCTACGCGATGCGTAAGTAGAGGAGGTCACCATAAAGTTCATCGTGCTATATAGATCTGTGTGCTACGATGAGATATTAAATAAAAACCTTCTGTTCCAAAAGGTTGAGAAATCTCTCCATTACCTTCTAACTTGAAAATTGCGTCATTTACTACGCTTAGAAGGGAGTGAAAATTAGCAGCAAGAAGCTGATTGTAGTATGTTAGAGCGGGGACAAATGGACAGTGATGATTGCGACAAATGTTTCTTCCTTCTCTGTATACCATTGTTCGCAAGTTCAGAATAATAGTGAAAACTCTGAATTTAGAACCGCATTAGGTTACAAAGGAGTAGTTTAAAAAACTACGATGATATATTTATTGTGATTTTTTGCGGAGATTTCATACCGTAAATAAACAAAAGGTTGTCATTATGAATTCTGTAATCGTAGTGCAATTTCAGAAGAAATCGGTGCAGATTTTGAAGCAACAATTTCTGAATGCCACACAGTGGAATACGAGAAAGGATTGCCCAAAAATATATAAAAATGTTTTTTCTTTGAAACTGGAATTTAAACCTTCGCATGACCACGCTTGAGTAAATTCTGCTTAAAGCCATTTGCATACTTATTATTGTTTTCATTACCATTATTATTATTATTAGTGAGTGACTAAGGTAACATAAGGACTCTAATTGATCTCAAAAGCAGAAAATTAAGAGATATCATTGGAAAAAGGTACCAATGTTTCTTTTATATACGTACTTATAATAACTACAATATAACATACTGTCCATATGTCATATTCTTTGTGCAATTTTTGTTTCGTTGTGCAGTACACTCTTCTTCTTTGTAATTTAGCTTTTTTTTAGTTTCAGATTCTTACTTTCATATTCTGGATATTCTTTATGTTGGCACCTACTGATGAGCCTACTTTGTCTCATAAGGACCAGAATGTCCTTATTTCAAACTCGTAATGAAAAACTGGAAAGTTTGTAACTTCTTTTAGACTATAAAGTAGGTATCTATACTTTAATATTTCTATGAAATCTGTTCTTACTGTTGTTGTTGTTATCATTTTTACTACTAATCTGTTCTCATAGTTGACTGTAACGTATTCGCGTTATACAGAGGATCGAAGTTGGCCAAATTTTACAAAAGATTCCCGTCTTTAATTGTCTTTCAAAGTTCATTCAGCTCTAGCCGATGCGGAGTACATAAAAAGATATTTATCGGGTAAAATATTACGCGAACAAATAAAATGTTCAATTTTTACTCAACTAAGGAGCCATTCGTGCATTTGTGGCCATTTTTTCGATTTCAGGCCACTCTACGCTACCTCAACATATTAATTAAATAATAATTTTCGGTTAACTGAAATCAAGAACTACGTACAAAATAGAAAATTAAAATATATTAAAATCTGATGTTCTCACGATACAAGAATAACTACAATAAATGCAGCAAAATAATTTCCGATTAACTATCGGCACATGAATATAAATCTTATTAAATAATACAATTTCCACCCAACGAATTTCGATTGGGTTAAATGTTACATAATGTCATGTCCGAAGCTTTCAACGAGGATAACACTGTCCCTGGTAAATACGAGATCGCTGGTAGAATAAGTTTGGAATTTGTGGTTGAATTTTCACCCGACTAGTAATTTTTAACTAAGTAGTAGCCTACCGATTACCCGTTCTCAGAATCAAAAGGGGTCTATTGTTTTGACGTGTATGTCTTCTGTTATGAATTTTCTTGCTACATAAAATTTACAGGAGAAAGATTAGAAATTATATCGATTATATTACAAACTTTGGAAACTCAGCCTCTTTATTTGAAGATCGTTTAATCTCACTTATGTATCTCCTGGTTGGCTGAATCAATTTTAAGATCGAAATTCATTGAAATAGAATTAAAAATAAAAGAAATGCCAAAAACGTCGTAAATTATATGAAAACTTTTGTTGCTTCTGATGCAGCTTATTGGTGGTTTTTCTAGTTTTCTTCTTTGTAATTAACTTTAACATCAGTGGTCGATTCTTTTCTAATGAATAGAAAGTTTAATATGCTTAAAATACGTATCTCAATTAACACGAAAAAGATATATTTCACGTTAATCCCAGTGATATGGAAGCATTTATTTGATTCTAAAATAAATGAATTTTTCCGCAGTGGCTGCTGCTGCCAGCAGATTAGTCGTTTTCGTAAACAGAGGGTTTTTACGGGCGTTTTCTCCTGTGTTGAGGGTAATGAGAGAATTGAACGATTTAATACACAACTTTTAGTTGCGAGAAAATATTTTTGCATCCATACGAAAATATAGGAAATTATGAGAATAATTTTGTAATAACCTGAAACTAGAAATATGGTCAGACTCTATAATTTCTTCACTTCATATCGAAAGAAATGGTCAACTTCCGTTTGAAATGCCTATGTTATTAAGCATGAAAGACGAATTTTGGATGAAACTATTACCAATGTTAATGCGCAACCATAAAATTTACGCCTCGTGGAAGCAATCACTGCACTGAAGGAAATGTTTAGACATGACACATGAAAAGTTGTTGTATAATTTAAAAAATTCCACATTAAAGATCAACTAAATTGTGCGCATCAAGTTTTATTTCCGGACTATCCTCGCAGGAGGAAAAAAGCTGATAATGATTTAGCTCATAAATACAGTTTAAATTCAGTTTTGATTTATTTCATCTTTTATTAAAATTAATTGATTCTTTCCAAATTTATGGTTATTATCAATATTATTTCATTAATATTAGCCTGAATCGGACTCATTTCAAAACCTTCGGGTAGAGTTTGACTGTCTAAATTTATTTATTCTTGATATCACACCACAAAATTCAGTAATCTAGAATGATCAATATTCTTCCTATAGCCAAGTACCATTTAACTAACATTTTCTACATGAGCCAAATTACTTTACATTACATCATTAGTCATCGAAATCGATATGTTCGTACCCGGTGACGAATTTCAGGAGTTAATCTCCTGGGAAAATTCTTCCGAATACATTCTTGGTGCATTATTAATAATTATTTTCTATATTTCAATCTTAACCACCCAAAACCAAAAATTCATACTGAGCTTTCTCTACACGGTCATTAATACAGGATTTTATGATCTAACTACGTATTTGAAAATGCTACTGATAAAGACAGCACCATAGCTCTTATAATATCTCGTTTTCATAATAATTATTACCATTCTCATAACAGGCAAGGTTATGTCCAAACATAAGGTCTCCGTTACACCTAACCTTAAAAATCAATTTAATTATTAAGTTAATATATAACATACAGAACAATAATTGAGACCATTTGATTGTTGGTTCAGTATGTACATAATTAAATAAATAGAACGTTCTCATCTCCATCTATCATAAGAATTGTCGCGAACAATAACTATTTCTCAGTTGTTACTAATAAAAACTGAATTTAAATTGCACTCTTCCAGATATAATACCACACCGAGTTCGAGCTTTCGACGAGAGATGTCGTTTTCGCCTCTGTTTTTCGTGGTGGCTGTAGCTGCCCTATCGCCAGTGGCCGCGCAAGGAAATGAGGTGGACCAAGGAGTGCAACCCATAGCTGCCGCTGAGGAGGACTTCGTAAGTTGAAGAAAACAGTCAAATTATCTCCATCACTCTTGTGTGAGAAGTGATTCACTTAATCAGATGACTCAGAGATATAGAATGAGAAACATTTTTACTTTATCATGGCTGTAATTTAAAACTTATCCGAAATAATAAAGATTTCATTATGATTTACAGAAACCGTAAGTTTTATGAATGAATAGGAAAGAATAACTGAGCCTAGTTACTCGAGAAGTTTATTCTGGAACCGGTTTCAACTATGTAGAAGTGGTAGTATTGTTAAAAGTGCTTCGACAGCTAAGGTTATTCGCACGTAGGCCCCCACCGGAAATCGAACCCAGGACAGCTTTTATTACTACCTCACTCCTCATCTTTCCTAGTAAGCCTCATTTCCCTCTCCTAGCTATTTGTAGCCGATGGTTGAGGGGATGAGGTCCCAATCGGCCTTCGGGATGAATGATTCACAGATAGTCACACACGGGACTAATAAAGAATAGGCTTAAAGGCATAGCTCTCCTGCAATACTTCCAAATTTGGCTATTTACATTAAAATTCCACGCTAACCACTCCATTTCTGGAATTTTGAATTTTAAATCGTAACCAAAGTTGTATAGTGACCATTCATCAGCTCCTCGCCAATTACCAAATTTCATTCTCCAGAAGTTACTTTCGAAAATCTGAACATAAGTTAACCACAAACAATTGCAATGACATTTTGATAAAGCGTTACATGAAAGAAAACTAAAAGTCTGAAACAAGTATAATGTAAACAGTGAATTAGAAATGTGGTCGGTCTGACCCTTTTGTTTTGTTGCTCATCGGCTTCAAGGAAGTCATTATGAGCGGTGGAAACCCTCTAAGGCAGTTATAACCCCCGAATAAGAGTGAATTAGAAAGATTTTAGTTTCTTCGTTTATGCGTTACGTGATGAACTCCTGATAGGAAAACTAAACGGAGAATAAATATTTTTTTAAGTAATAACCTCTATGAGGATTTCTAATCAATAACCTTTTATTAAACATGGGTCAATTTAATTTGTATGCGATTGTATAAAACATTAAGCGGGAGAGATATATGGATGAAACTTAGCCCGAAAGTTGTTTCTTGAAGCCAGAACAAGGAGTGACATCTATATTTTTAAAGGTAAATACTGGTATTGTTGGTAAAAATGAGCGGAAGTTACTCCAATACAAATAAAACATATAAAGAGGATGACATCTTATTTTAATAACCTTCTTTGAAGCTACTTTCTGTTTCATTACATTCATTACATTTCATTTCATTACATTAAGAAAACATTCTGCATGGCCGTATTTTAGCCCCTGCGACTTGCATATTCTCCTTTGCATAGCTGGAATCTCAGAAAATAGCCCACTATTTATAAAATGTCATTAGTTGCTATAGTGAACTGTAAACGAACTTAAAATCCCGTGTATTTGTATGGGAAAATGCACGAGCTCGAATTCAACAATCGCCTTGGTCGTCAACGGAATGAGTTGTTTATTACCGGAAAATTTTACAAATTTTCCGTATATTTTATCAAAATTCTCGCAATATTAAATCTATGCCAATATTTTACGACTAAATAAGAATCTATAATCAGTTTCCTTTTTCTTACTGAGGTGAGGTTACTGCTCACACATAAACCACATAACTACAATTACTTTTCAAGTTTTATTTCCACCATTATACCAAACGATAAATGAAGACCACATAGAGTAACCAAATATAGTCGAAAAATCCTGGTAAGAAAAATAAGTGTCCGACTGTTTACTAAAAGCTATTCGGAACGACTTTGAAATTAATTGCAAATGCTTAAGTGCGCTCTTTTTAACATAAGCTCTAAAATTTGAATAAAAGAAATACCCCTATAAAAAGTGAGGATGGAGCACTTTAAAAATCAATTTCACCGAAAATAAATTAATAGTGTTTTAGGTGAAATTGAGGCTTAAAAATATCCTCTTCCATCACTTCCACAGTCAATCTTAAATCGATAAAATTACCAACCTAAACAAAGTGATTTAAATCGAAATAGAATAGGAAAATTTTACTACGGTAATTTTAGTACCTAGTAATTAAAAAAAGTATTCTCGGCGACAAAGAAGGATAGTGTGAAAATTTGCGCAAATCTACAGAGAGTAAAAGCTTAAAGATGACGAAACATATACCAATAGCAAGGGTATAAATAAAATATGCAAATAACATCGGATTTAATTCTTCAAACATTGAAGTTTTCTGGCGATGCTTATGGCTTCACGGCCTGAAGATTGTCATGTTGAAGACACAATCGATAGTCACGAAACCAAAAACGGTGTAGAAATGAGCTAAATTCATCAATTTCCGAATAAATTAATCCAATTCTGAAAATTTTTCATCCAAGCGAGCAAAAAAAAAATCAAAATTTCGTAATATTGTTTCTTATTCCGAGCTGCGTGAAACAGTGCGTAAATTGGTGGAGAGAGAAAAATATTTGTTCAAAGAAAACGCTTTCAACCTCGTGTGAGCACAAACTGAAGATACTATTAAAATGAGCTCAATAATCAGGCGGAAAAGTCCCAAGGAAGAATGGACTTTAAAATAACTCTGACGGGACCGGGAATCGAATGCTTGGCCACCCCCGCTCTAGTTTTTATAATAATAATAATAATAATAACACGTCTTTATTCACGGGCGAGATTGAGACTTTGATATTTTTATTGTCGTCTGTAGAAATTTCATTAAAAACTTAACAGCTCGACCTATTCACGAGTATGCACGGTACGTAATAAATAAGCGAGATAACAAGGAAAATGGACGGGTGACCATGCAGACATCCAAGCAAAATAAACATCTGGAGAGAATATGTTGACTGTGAGATTGTAGACGGAGCAATTGTGTATCTTCTCAGCAAGAGATGGCGGGACGATTTGTCTCCATATATTAGAGTTTTGCAGTTTCCGAGAGGAGGCTCAAAAAAAGAAGAGCGCCCGAAGAAGAGGCTGGAAAAGTGGCACATTTCTAAATTGAGGAGGAGGGCCACTCATCTCCAGGAACTTTCTTCTTTGGAGAACGAAAGTCACTCTCTTCTTGAGAAGAGTGGAGCAGAAAAGGGAAATGAGATGCGAAGAATGATACGGTCTCAGAGATGAATGGAGACGAAAATGGACGTGTTACGCCTCCTAAGCAGTTTTATTCGGATTGGAATTCTTTCCTCACATCCATTGCTTTGCTAGACGCCCCATTTATGTGGCGTGTCGCTTCGTATGGCCTCTATTATATGCCTCTATTTACATTGCATGATTGACGAGGGTATGTGTGTTCCCAATTGTACCATTTTCCTTAGGTATTTTGAAGTATTGAGGATCATTTACTAAACCAAAGCCACAATAACCAGTTCTTTTCCGTTATAGTCACCGTGTTTTCTGCTACACCCGCTTAACTATCACGTTATCCATAACGTTAGCTACCGCATTTTAATTATTATTAAGGTCTTTATTAAAGCGAGATTGAGGCAAAAAAGTCTTCTATTCCATGTAACCGGTCGTCTTAAACGAAAACAAATAAATTCGTAGGTAGAAATAGAGAAAACTTAAAAATAATTTGTGGATGTAAAAAACCTAAGTAGTATGTTAGGAAAAAAATGTCCTCAGCAGGAAATCACCAACAAAGAAGGGGTATGTGAAAAACCTGCACAAACCTACTCCTGGTATGTACAGACTAAAAGATGTGAAGGAAACTGTGTACATGGAAATCGCTTGAAGAATACTGTAAAACATTAACTGAAAATACTTCACTAAAACAGTCAAAATCACGAATAAATTAGCGTTTTAAATAAAAACATCTGAAAATTATAATCGTTTAAAAATTTAAGCAAGAATGTT
>KZ308399.1:925929-938253 GCA_000376725.2 Ladona fulva
AATGTTACAGAATTGATTAAAAAATTATTTTCTCTTTATGATTATTATAGTATAAGAGAAATAAATGTTTTATAAAATATTTAAAAAAAGAAACGCCATCGAAGGGTAGCGTAATCAACGTAACGTTTTACAATGCTGAAAAAAGAGCATTGTAGTTGTAATATTTAAGTGCTTCGACAGCTGAGGCAACCTCGCACATAAGGCCCACACCGGGGATCGAAATCGGGACCTATTTCACGACAGGCGAACGTTCAACCCTCTTGAATATCCGGGATCCCCAAACGAATAACTGTATTACCATCAAAACAGTAAAATGACAGTGCAACGAGGACCATAACGAAAAACTTGCCAACCAAACCACACTGACCCAAAATTTATTTTCGAAATTTCACAAAATGAACTAATAATTCGAAATCATTCTCAGATCGCAGATTGAGTGATGTCAAATGTTTGTTTATAGGACTGCACAACGGTGACTATCGAAAGAAATTCGCTGTGCTGTGACTATATCAGAAAAGCGCCCCAGAATGCCGTTCTGCTTGCAAGGTTTATTTTCAATCAGAATGATTTTCTTCGTAATTAACTCAATTCGTTTGGGATAATATTATGCTCCGAGTACACTCAGCAACTGCTACGGAGGAATTCTTGTTTCTTTTCGTTAGTTTCCCTTCGTCATCACGGATGAATGACCGGATTGTTTGTTTGTCAAAGTTCCCCAACTTTCCTCTCTTCCGCTACCTTTACATTCCCACCTAAGTCCTGACTTTTGCGTCTTTCAACACCTGCGATTCATCCTGAACCTTGATCTCAAGCTCTTCACTTTCTCAAATGTATATTGAATGTAAATATGTTTATCGAATGTTCCTGAAAGCCCCGAAGCAACGATGGCCGCTGTTTTAACGGTAGCTGTTTTGACTCACATTCCAAAATTTTCAGTCAACATTAGTTTTACAAATACCGTAATTCCCAGCCCAGAAGGCGAACGAAGCAAAGGTTATACACACAGGAACATAAGCTGCTTATAAGTGAAACAAAGAAACGATATTCGTAAAAGAGCGTAAATTTACAGAATAATTAAACAAAAGCGCAACACTGCTAGAAAGGCTTCCGCGGTGATTAGAAGGTAAAACCGTCGATTCAAAGCGCAATGTTGTTTAAAATTACTATTGTATGGTTATTCCTGACGTCAGTAATGCTCACCCATACGACACAGACCGATTTTAGATTAAAGTTTCGCGGGAACAAAGTGCGTCTTCTGGGTCGGGAAATTCGGTATATATTTGTAGTAAATACTAAGTCATAATTGCTCACTATTTTCCTTTTGAGTCGCCTAAGAAAAACGTAGACATCGACTCTCGTTACGTAATAATGCATAATCTGCAACAAACGCTTGCCTTTCTTTCGATCATTCCTCCCAAGCGACTGATACCTGTTCAGTATTTCACATGAAAGTACTAATAAAATATATATTAATATCAACTCTATTCTAGTCAAATCAGTCTTTGTGAAAAATTACAGTGACATACGCAAGGTGTTTGGTGACATTATTGATATATCTTGTATGTTGATATATTGTTGTAGCAACCAGAAAGAACAGTGATTGTTGGAGGGAGATCGGGGAAGACATTTTTGAATTGTGGTTAACTGGAGTTGTGGACATATTAAAGTTCATTGGAATAAAGTGCGTTGTTTTCTTACTCACTTATCCACGAATCTACGGGTATGTAACATTATTATTAGTAACGATATAGTCCTAAGACTTTACTCAATTTCTACAACCAATTAGGATACTGTGTCTTTTAAATGTCATTAAATTAAGAGGTAATTCCAGCTAAGTTTCAACACAAAAAAGCATCAAAGAGAACGAAAAATCCCTTATAATACTGCTGATCACTGAGAGGGAAGAACGACAAATTTTAGTAACGTAAAAACATTAATGCTGACCTTTTTTCCTAAAGAAAACACACAGCACCTCGAAAATGTTTCTTTAAACATATTACTGACTGAATTTTAAATAAAACACTACCGTAAAAATGCTCCAACATCATGTATATGAGAAATCTTTGTTCTGTATACCAGTAGAGTACGAGGACCTCGTACTCTACTGGTATACGAGGTATTAGAGCAAAACAGCAATTCTCACACCCTCTCCCTTCCGCTCATTCCTTAGACAACGGCACAAGAGCACAATTCTGAAGCATTTTTTTCTATGTTTTGACAGCAAGGATGCCACATACGGCTCGCTTTAATGTTTACAGCGAACATGTAGTAATAAACGGCGAAGAAAGGATCTTTCACTCCAAAAGGCTAGATTCGAGAGTAAGTCAAGGAATAATTCCCAAAAAAAGACTACCCGATATACAAAATATCTCTACGAAATAATAGCTTAAATAAGTAGGTTTTATATTAGTAAAACTATAAATTATTGCGTCTCGATTTCTCAGATAAATCTGATGCATTTTAACTAGCCTACCAATTCTCGGTTTAAAATCCCGGCTAATCGAGTTTTCTCTAATCAGGGTAAGGTTTTTTCTGCTCCATTTTGTAGTCTTTCGCTGTACATGAATAGCTGTTTATGAGGGTAATATGAAATCAATAATAAATACATTTCCATTCGTACTTTACACTTTTATTGAGTGTTTGGGCATTTACTCACAATCCGATTCTTTTTTTTTTCTTTTCTATGTTGAGGGCGTAAGAAATCTATTACGTCTAATAAAAGCGCACTGTTTTGAATTTATTAAGAGCGAACGAACAATCTTCTTTAATTGGTAATTTCCTTGGGCCTTAGTTAGTCATAGTAATACTTTGCACAATTGTTGTAAGATTTCTGCAAAAAAATTAGTAATCTTTTGCATATTTGCAGAAGTCTCCAGATAAACCTGGTCATTTCCGAAAACGATAACTTGAATTCCTTTCTTCTTAATCTTTTTTCAACTTTGTATTTTAACGTAGTCCTTTCCTCATATTTATTCGGATTTATTGCACTGTACTCCACTCTAACTATCGTAAATATCTAGAACATACTTCTGTTTTTTATATATCTTTACATTCTGTAACAATTACAAAAATATTCAAAGTCGTTAATGTTTTACCTTTTTTATTTAAAACTAGTAAACCCCCCGTCAAGCATGACGGAACTTAATTTAGTTTAAAAATGTATTTATTATCGTATAAATCTGGTCCTCCGAAGCCAGAAACAGTCATAATAACTCAATATATTTCTTACCATTATTTATAATATTTATTCTACTGTTTTCAAGTCATGAAAGCCTAGTATACGTACATTTCTTACAGAAAAATATAAGAACTGGTTACCCCGTGTACTTATATGGGATAATTCATGAAATCAACATTCAACAATGGCCTTAGTCGTCAAAGGGATGGGTTGTTTACTTCACAAATATATTACGAATTTTCCGTGTATTTTATCAAGGTTTTCGTAATTTCGAATTTATATGAACATTTCACGACTAAAATAAGATTCCATGATCATTTTCCTTTCTTTTGACTCTTCTCTTGATTTCGTAGGACCATTGTTTCTAATTTAATTTTGTAAAAGAAA
The DNA here is from genome assembly GCA_000376725.2 of Ladona fulva. Taxonomy (NCBI): domain Eukaryota; kingdom Metazoa; phylum Arthropoda; class Insecta; order Odonata; family Libellulidae; genus Ladona; species Ladona fulva. Next base: position 929,495 of record KZ308399.1, read on the forward strand.
CGACCTCTGTAAGTCATGAAAACGTACTTCACGTTGATCTCTTAAACGTATTATGGGCTAAATAGTTAGCATCGTAGAAACACAATGCAGTTTGTTTCAGATCTTTAAGTCAAGGCGATTCTGAGAGAGACAGGGGGACGGACAGACGGGCGTACGGACAGACATTTGCTTTTTATATATATATGACACGGATAAAGTCGCCTCTTTCAATCTTCAACAGGTTTAAATCACCCAAAGTCGAATGAAAGCGAAGCTGCATATTAGAGAGTTGTGGTTGGAAAGCAGCAGAGATGAGCTCTCCGATTCCGCGGTCGGGAATTCCGTTGAGATAAGAGAATAATCTTGACCCACCATGAAATTGACGCGATGCGTGGTGTACCATATGATAGATAAAGATTGACATCATGAATCTATATTTTTTAAAACTAGCGTTTTCTCAGCGTCAGCCATTGTGAAAAAAATGGCTGCGTTCTATTGTTATCGGTCACTCACCGAGTAAATTTTCTGAAACGACGCTCTACAACGAACGTCGCGTGGAATTACGATAGCGAATTAAAATTTGCCGCTGGTGGCCATAAATCCTCGTCTCAGGTGACGTTTGAAATGAAACACGGACTTATCGGAAATGTTCATTCACAGATCTGATCTCGACCAATAAACCCGATTTACTAGGGAAAACGGACTCGCGGACATTAAAACGTCTCGAAATGGCTGGGGAGCGGTGCGCAAGTCAACTTCTGCACATGGCACGAAGTGAAACCATTACAAAGAGCCGCTTCTCTTCTGTGTTTCACTTCGACCATAAAAATGTGCTTACCGGCTGTAGAATTTTCTATACGATAACCAAAGAGTTTTTCCACAAGTTTACCACATATCAGAGCTTTATTCCATTTTATGTACTGAGAATGATAACATATGGTAATAATATATTTGCTTCGAGTTACACTCCAAAATCTGAACTTTCTGAAATTACTTGTCCATTGATAGAAAATAACTAAACCAACGAAGGAAGATGATTCGTTCTGGGGCCTTATCCGCCTGCAAAAATAAAGCGTTTCATAAGGCTCCCACATTCTAAAACACTCCTAAACAAAGCCAGAAAACTAGCAATCTCGGATTAAAAAATAAAAAAAGCAGCAAGCATTTTATATTCTTCTTCCGAGAATGTTGATATACACGCTCGTGCTCAAAGGAAACCTTAAAATAAAATCCCTTTTCCACAGGTGAGTCCTAAAAGTAGGGGCCTTAATCTTCGTTCGCCGAACACTCGTTAGCAGGGGTACTCGTTCGCCGAGGTAAAAGGGTTTACATTCAATACTGGTGTCCAGTTAATATTTCGTAATCTGGAGACAGTAAAATTAAATGTTACTTAATACTGATATATAACGTGTAGGATCCTCAAGAGGTCCTTACTAACAAGTAGCAGAATGGAAAGGGCAAGTTGGGTCGCTAGAAAAATAAACACAGAAGAGTTGGAGATCATCGAGAAGGAGAGGGTTTTAATTGAAGTAATTAGATAGAGGAAATTGGGTTAAATTTAGAGAGGAGAGGAATTGCCGCAAAATGTAATTTAGGGTAGAATACAAAGGAAAAAACAGAGAGGAAGACAAAAACAAAAGTTGCTGGATGACATACAGGGTGGGGTAAGTTACCAGGAAGCAAAAGAAATGGCGTTGAATAGGGAATATTAAGGCATGTGAAAATCCGAAAGCCTGATGTGCTTGAGTATAAGCAAACACTGCCAAAGACGAAAAACGCCTGAAAAAATCTCGGTAGCCAAAAATTTCTGTTTCTGTATGGTTGTTACGTAGCCGTGGTATCACCGTGTCACAACCGAGTAATCCTAATGCAAGTTAAAATAGTTAATAGATGCAGCGTAAAACTTTACAATCGTCGAATCAAGTCAAGGAGATGTAAGCAAACTGAAATTTAGAAAACGCTCCTTCGATACGTAATTTCAATTTTAAATTTGATCATTCAGCTTAACTTTTATTTTTCGTTAGCTAGGTTCTCATGCCTTAAAATTCGCTACTTGATCATTTTTTTATTTCTTTATAATATTATAATCATTAGCGGTGGCTTATGGGGTACAAGGTAGAAAACTAATGTATGTGCTAATAATTACTCCTCCATTATATACTGTTAATTGTCCAAGCTTCTCTCTGTAGCAGGCACGTCCGCTCTACGAATTCATCTATGAAGTTGGACCTAAGGACTTCGGCCACACCGAGTCGCGAGACGGGGGTCGAACGTGGGGCAGCTACTTCCAAAGACTGCCAGATGGCAGGCTGCAGACGGTAAGATACTGGGCGGATGACTCAGGCTACCACGCGGAAGTGGAATACGCTGGCAAGGCGAAGCCGTGGGAGGGCCCAGAGGTCAAGGTTCAGAAGGAGGAGGTCAGAGTGACGCCGCAGTTCTCCGCTCTTCTGGAGTCATTCCCCACTGAGGCTCCCAAGAGGGGTGAGGGAAAGGGGCAGCAGGTTTTGAGGCCCATCCCCATTGAAATCTACACTAAGAGGAAAGGAACGAGGTAGAAGCAAGAGCGATCCAAACTGCTAGCGTTATATCTCCACTCCTTGTTTGTACATTCGTTCTCATTTTAGTTTTCGTTACACATACTCGCTCACCCAGCGAACTGAGGAAGACTTTTTGTTGGACGCGTTAAATTATGAGTTCCCTGAACTAAGTTATTATCATATTACTAAGAGAGAGGCTAAATTAATCATCTATTCTAACTACTGAAATACTGCGGGTCATATTTGAAATCGAATGCACTCTGTGAATAGATGTCGTAAAGATTAGTGATTCGTAAATCCATCTGTTTTTGGTAATCCACCGGAGGCGTAGCAAGGAGAGCTGGAGCTAAGATTCCCCTTTATTTGGGATCAGAAGAAAAAATGCCAAAAATAAATGTATGCTAGAAAATAATGATAGAGTTATGCTTGTATAAAAATATAATCCGATACATGGATTCAGTTATTTTATTAGGCAGAGTACAAAATGATTTGCCATATGCTCTCATTATTCTAAAACTTTAATATTAATACGCATAAGAACGACTACAAACNATATATGTTATTTTATGACTAGTAAACGCCCCCGACAAGCATGACGGAACTTAATTTAGCTTAAAAATGTATTTATCATCGTATATATATATAGTCCTCCGAAGCCAAAAATAGTCCGACGTAAATACGCATAAGAACGACTACAAACGTAAAATTTTTGCAGCGCTATTGTCTTCTCTCTCATTTCTACTATAGCTCGAAGCAAGAGACCATACCAAAATTAGTGATTTCTTGACATTGAAAATTTTACTCATTTAAAATTACGACTACGATTACGATTACGTAGTAAAAGAATGTGATACTTTGAGATTATCTGGATGTCGGTGACATTTGTCATTGTGGTGGCATAGCGGCGACGTTATTCTAAACAAAGGAGGTGATTCACTAAAGTGCTCATGTAACCAGTCGAACTAATATATTCGAAAATCCTTGCATTGAATGTAAACCTGCAAAATCAAAATATTTTCCGATACCGAAATTTATGAATTTCCGAAAGAGGAAAATCAGTTCTGCGTTTTACATGAGACGGTATTGAAATCCTCATAAAATTGGAAAATTAATGCGTTTAAACAAAACTTTGGAGCCTCTTCTAGATCTTCCAAAGGAATCAGATTGCTGTCTGATGTAGGTGGTAAAAATATTCTACTGAATAAACGCAATCAATCACGGCCCATTCTGAGTAATAGCTTAATCCTAAACCTTCATTTGAGGTCTCTAAACTAAATTTTGTGGAAGGTTATTATTCGCTCGAGTTTAGTAAAATTTTTAATTCCCGTAACAAATTTTAGGTTCTACCAAATTCATACCGTTCAATCTTCTCTAAAAAAGGCAAAGTTAAATAAGGAAACTTTAGTGACTACATGAAAATGCCTAGTTGGCAACTTAAGTTAATGTTTTATTCACAATTCCTTCGAGTTTATTTTAGCTGAAAGGTTAAACAGATAACGTTCGAGATATTTTTATAAGAGGTTGTAGACTGTGTCGTGTTCTATGTTTGTTACAGTGTTAAATAATTGTGTTTAAAGAACTGTTGTATTCTATTGTAATTATAATTGTAAAATATGAAATAAAAATAAAGAAAATTTAGACTGACGAGCAATTCGTCGGCACCTTAAGCACGCCACCAGCGGGAGAACCGAAACTTCACGGTAAGTAAAAATTTTATGAGATTGCTCATTAAGGTGCAATATATCGAATTAAACGACAGAAAACAAAAATTTGGTAATGAGGATTTTAGCTCCCGTGGCCTAAAACAGAAATATCAGGTTTACCAATACTGGTTAAGTTCTTTAAAGAACAATTTATAATGAAAAAAATCATTTTTGACCGTTAAATTAACCAATTAACGTATCCATTGGCATTTTCGCCATCATATATATANGAAGAAATTGTCCATCATTAGCTTATGGCCGCTCCTCGTCAACCTCCTTGTCAGATATTTCACAGTAGCGTGAGTTGCAGTAATGTCTTTTGTAGCCTTTAGTCTGTCTTTACCGAGGTAAACAGTCATGTCTAATGTATAGCCATATGAATCACAAATTTTGTATATTTTTATGCCGAATCTCTTATGTTTTTTAGGAATATACTGCTTGAATACAACTCTTCCTTTGAATAAAACAATAATTTCGTCAACTGCAAGGTGTTCAGATGGTCTATAAAATTTAGCGAAGTTGTCATTTATAATGTCAAATAAAGATCTTATTTTCCAAAGTCGATCGTAATTTGCGTCATCCCTATTAGGTGAATTCTCGTTGTCAGTGAAATGTAGAAATCGAAGGATATGAAAGAATCTATCACGCGGCATAGTATTTCCAAAAAATGGGGTGTAAAATTGCTCTAATCGCGACCAGTAGTCTTTCAGTGAGTCTCGAATGTCATGTCCCATTTGAATTACAATTGCAAGAAAGGTCATCATTTCAGAAAAAGTTACGTCAATTTGGGGAGATGGTCCTTCGTCTTGTTTGGCTAAAAACTGTAAATGATACCTGTTCGTTTCCTGTACCAGCAGAGAGATTACGACTTCAAAGAAGAGCAAGAAAACTTCCAGCGGTGTAGAATCTGACGTAATATTAGGTGCCTTATCAGCGATCAGCCCCCTTCTACCTCCAGTAAATTTGAAGGGGCCTTTATAATTCCTCTGCTTGGTCACCCATTCCTTTGCCTCATTTGCAGCTGAATCTTCTTCACTAACACTGTCACCTTCATCCGAGTCGTCACTCACGTCCGAATTGTATGCGTCCGAATCACTGTCCGCTAGGAGCTCCTGTTCGATGTCCTCCTCCAGTAACTTCCTTTTACGATCCATAACCAATCAAACGAACGACTTTCAACTAAATATAAATAATAAAAATTGAAAATCAAACTAATATAGCAATAGAAGAATATCGCTATTTAGGCAAGAGCGAAGAATCAAAAATTACATATGTAAAGTACTTACTAACCGCAGATAATGCAGAAACGAAATCAAGAACCAAGTATAAAGCTTTATTTCCTTCTGTATGAACGCATACACTGCTCAGAAAGAACTGAGAAGCAGCAAAGATTAGAAGTGGAAGAATGGTCGACTAAGCTATAAGGGATGTTGACAAACAAACTCGGCGCCGTAATTATTTACGAAGCAGATTAGACGAGAAACAGCATGACATAAACATCCAAGTGCTTGAAACTGAAGAGGATAACAAGACGAGGTCCTAGGACATCTCAAACAAATCCTAGACATTCTCAAAGAGCGATTATTAAAGAAAAAATATGACCGGGACTAAATCATCCCATTAGGCCAACTGGACCAGCTTTTTTGTGGGATCTAAACGTCCCTTTCGGCCGATAAAGGTTAATGCATATTTCGTAGATACGTAGTGGTCAAAGAGTGTAGCAGAAACCTTTAGTCGTGCACAAGAGAAAGCTACTGAGTAATTTATTTGTAACACAGTGACATGAAACCACTGCCACATACACAGTAAACTAGATTCTTCAATGTAAAAGGGCAACAGATGTTGAACTATACATTTTTTGTGTTTCATAATTTATGTTTTAAGAAGCTTACAGATTATAAAGGAATAATTGATGGGGAGCTAAACATAAGAATTCTATGTCTAACCAAATACGTGATATATAATAGATAATTTCCACTGCAGTGTTAGAAAATGATCAAAGAAGATTGCTTCAACATGTACTTCAGTCTACAGTGCGAAGAATTGGAGTGTAAGCAAAGAATTATGTACGAAAGTTGGGGCACTTTGAGCAGAGATATATTTTTGAGGAGCATGATTGCTAATAAGATAAAGAAATCAGGAAAAGATTGCTAATATCCTAGGAGTGGAGTTTGAAGGATACTTCTACGTAGGGATCGCTTACACATTGCCGCAGTTTAAAAAGCTGTAGGAAATGAGCTAAAAAATATCGCTTTCCTGAGCCCAATGAGTCAAAGAGAAATGGAGTATTTTGACCATGACTTTATTTTGGTTGCAAGAGAATTTGATCTCTTAAACGTATTATGGGCTAAATAGTTAACATCGTAGAAACACAATGCAGCTTGTTTCAGATCTTTAAGTCAAGCCGATTCTAAGATAGATAGCGGGACGGACAGACGGGCGGACGGGCAGACGGACGGACAGTCATTTGTTTTTATGTATATGATTCCCTATGCATTGATGGCTGTAACGAGGAAAGAATTTTTTCCATGAAGTTTAAAGTAAGGTAAACACATCGCACATTGATTTAAGATTTCAAGCAGTACCCTAAGGAGAAAATTTGTCTATTCCCGCTCGATCTATTTGTCTTTTAGAGCGCATCACGTACGTTTCGAAGTGCTACGCTCCATTAATGCATATTTCGTAGATACGTAGTGGTCAAAGAGTGTAGCAGAAACCTTTAGTCGTGCACAAGAGAAAGCTACTGAGTAATTTATTTGTAACACAGTGACATGAAACCACTGCCACATACACAGTAAACTAGATTCTTCAATGTAAAAGGGCAACAGATGTTTAACTATACATTTTTTGTGTTTCATAATTTATGTTTTAAGAAGCTTACAGATTATAAAGGAATAATTGATGGGGAGCTAAACATAAGAATTCTATGTCTAACCAAATACGTGATATATAATAGATAATTTTCCACTGCAGTGTTAGAAAATGATCAAAGAAGATTGCTTCAGCATGTACTTCAGTCTACAGTGCGAAGACTTGGAGTGTAAACAAAGAATTATGTACGAAGGTTGGAGCACTTTGAGCATAGATACATTTTTGAGGAGCATGATTGCTAATAAGATAAAGAAATCAGGAAAAGATAGCTAATATCCTAGGAGTGGAGTTTGAAGGATACTTCTATGTAGGGATCGCTTACACATTGTCGCAGTTTAAAAAGCTGTTGGAAAAACCTTACCCTCACCGCACGTATGAATGTATTTTGGAGTAGTCACCTTCAAATGTAATCTTTGAGCGCATTTCATGATAGTTAATTTAGGAAGATATTTATAGCTATGGCAAATATATTTATTTTCCTCAAATAAAAACAAAGTAAACAGACACACTTCCACGAGTTCAATTTTTTAAAAACTTAAACAAGTTAAATTTTTTTTACAAAGCATACAGAGACAAAATGGTCGAACTTGCAAAAACCAGTCTTATCGCCCGTTATAGTCGAGGAAAATGAAAGTATATGCTATATAATTTATTNCCTGGAATGGAATTTCACCGAATTCCTATGCACTGGATTGATGGCTGTGTCACGGAAGAAAGCTCTCAAATTGATCGAATAAAGCATTCGTCCGAGAGCTAAATTAACTAATTTTCACGATGATTAAAGGCAGGAAATTTAATGGGGTAAATTGCACAGCAATCCAAACGTAGCTTAGTGACCAAATGCAACTCACGCTGCGCATCAACGGAAAGAAAATAATGTTAGTAGATAGTAAGGGATCGATACGTCATATCCAGATGTAGCACATGCTCAGTCAGGTGATAAATACCCGACATTGATTGAAATACCAGAACGTATAGAAATCCGATTTTTTAAATGTTTTACGTTGTTTATCATCCAAAATTTTTCGGGATATTGCATCTAGAAAAATTATGTTAGTAAAACGGCTGATGAAAAACGATTTAATTTTTGGTTCAGCAGGAAACACACGGAATTCACAAATTAACTCTTTTAAAGTTTCTAGTGTACCGTCCTTGTCAACGGAATAAACAGCTCACGCAACAATTAAGTTAACAACATAAATGCTACCATACTGCATATGTTGTCTTACACCCGTGGCCTTGTCGCCATAAGTAATTTTAAATTAGCTGTTCTGTACGAGGCCTAGAGAAAAATATCACAAACCCTGCACTCTAAGATACATTCCGAGTCTTCTGGTAAAAATGCCTCAGTTGGCAACCCTGACAAAACAGAATTCAAGATACGATTCTCACATGAAGGGATGGGACACCTTGGCAACAAAAACATAGAGGATTAGTAAATAAAAGAAATGTACATATATTTTGATCAGAATCGCTGTCATAACAAAAGTTGAAGACCAAAATAGGTTCTGCCACATTATACTTCATTTGGTAAAAATTTCGCGAAAATTTCGCATTGTTAATATCAACACGTGTAAACAAACTACTTGAGAGAACAAGTTGAAACTTGTCTTACGAACTAATGACACGTGCGCCCAGGCAGGGATCATAAATTTTCGTTGATTGG